>JANHGL010004795.1:0-26960 GCA_024611195.1 Ceyx melanurus | reverse complement strand
ATCCTGCTCAGGCAGGGGGGTTGGACTAGATGATCTTCTAGGTCCCTTCCAGCCCCTAATATCTATGAATCTATGAAAGCTTTTTACCCTTCTCTTTATTATTTACCATATGGAGAACTAGCAATTATTTGGTAAAGATAAAATTGCAATTTTGGTTTTGATTCGCATTACCTGGAAATCAAATCAGAGCCTCCAAAGGGCAGAAGGGCCTGTATGGCAGCTATCTGGAGTCTCAGTGGCTACAGTATGTCTGTCTATATGGAAAATATTTTTTAAAGCATGCTTGCTATGAGGACTAAATGGCAACATGGGCTGTCTGCCAATAACCTCAAATCTGTAGTGAGAAGTAATTCAGTCTGCTTGCAAGCTGAGCTCTAGCCTTCCTCTCCTGCATATACTGTCAATTTCTCAGTGATTTACTAAGAGTAGGTACAAAGCACATTTTATTAAAGCAACATCTTCCACTCCAATCATGGTTCTTAAAGTAAAATGTCAACACTTTACTCACAGGCTTCCCAGAACCTTTCAGGCCTACTTTTAAACTTGATATACTGTGGTGAGCAGAGGTCTTCATCACTGGCAGTAGCTTTCAGCATAAGTCATTGCTAGATTTAGATGCTGTTCTCCATATATCATCAAGTAGCTTGAGGCAAATTCATTACCAGAAGGCTGGTCCATGTCCTTGCTGCACTTTTCCATCTTGTCTAAAATGGTGAAATAGTCAAGCAACAAGCATGTGAAAGTGGAAGTTCAGAAGTATCAGGCTGAGCTGCAGCTGGCTGGTAAGTGACAATGCAAGTGATGTGTACCTGTTGTTTCTTATCAAATGCTATAACTTAGTGACAGAACATCTCCTTGAGAAAGCCCTTGCTGTTCTCACCAAAAGCAAACAAGAAACTACTAAATACATTCAGGCACAGGAATGTTTCATGACCTATTGTAACAACTGCCACTTGTGGGTTTACAAACCTGTAGTCTGAAATACATTAGAGTGTTGCTCCTAACTGCATTTGGAGAAGACCATTGGAAATGTAGTCCCACCACAGCTTTCAGGCAAGCTGTGTTGAATGGTGACATGACATAACAGTGTGAAAATGAGCCTTAAAGGATCTATAGAACTGCCCAATTCAACATTTAGTATGGAAAATGAACAAATGTCTAACCTGTGTGCATACTTAAGCCTTTAGTGCTGTCATACACACACACATTCATAGCAATTAAGGTGTTAAAGCCTGGCACAAATATCTGGGTAGTAAGGTTAGGAACCTGCCCCCCAGTGCTGATATTAGTCATGTCTTTACTCCCATATTTTGTACAGCACAAGACAGTAGTTTTATGTGTTTGCAGAAAATGTAGCTTCCAGGTTGTAAAGCCTGAGCATAAAGTGGATGCTTAAGCTGACCTAACTGTGGGCTGTTGCTGAAATGAGTGGTCCCACTCCCCTTCCCCCTTCCAAAGTGCAAGGCCACTTCCTCTGGCTGCTTCGTTTGCACCAGCACTGTGTGTTCAACTCCATGATGTGCTGGTTCAGGAAGTAAAACATACACTGAAGAGCTGTTTGGCCCGAGTTGGCTGCTGACATGTTTAAATCACTGGTGGCTCTAGAGAAAGGGGTGGGCAAGTGTTGCCAGGGAAAGGGAGGGTAGACATGCCCTTTTTGGCAGCAGAGATATTTCATCAGAGCAGGTTTAGGATTCAATGTCACCCTGCTGGAGTGAAGGAGCATCTCACCCACAGTGAGCACATGAGCTGCTCACAGGGAAAAGGACTAACCCAGTCATTATACTCAATGTTCACTTTCAAAAAAGCCTGGAGTTCACTGGCCACACAAATGGTGATACCAGGCTATGCCTTGCCTGTGCCCAGGGGATATCCATCTTCCTAAAGACAGGCTGTAAGAGATATCAGCTCTACAGGTTGCATTATAAAAATGCATCTCTTGATTGAAAATCGAGTTAGCAGCTGCAGCATCACACTCCATGTGATGTCCACACCTGAACAACCTGAAAAGACAGAAGGGGTCTGTAGGAATGGGAGCATCTCTTAGGGTGGCTTCCAGGTTTTTGTCTTGCCTAAGGAGCTGGAAACCAATGACTGTGTTAGAGTTCAGCATTAACTGCTCAGGCTTTCCAGCTCTTAAGGCTCTGAATGTGGCTCTTGGAGCTGAGACAGACCCTGACAGCACTTCAGCTGGATGAAATAAAGAGAGCAGCAACTGGAGTCAAGCCAGGATGCAGTTAGTTGAGAGAGAGAGAGAGAGGCTTCCTTTTCATTTTTATACATTTTCTCCAAGTCTGTTTTATTAAGCTAATCTTTCTTTGCAGAATGCTGCTCTAGTTTTCATGAGGGTTTCAGGCTGACTGGCAAACTACTCCATGAGTGAGAAAAAACTGATCCCAAATGCCTGCCTGCTCCTGTGGAGCCCAGCAGCAGGCATGAGGACATGGGGGAGATCTCCCTGTTGAGATGAAAAGGGATCAGCAGCCAGCATATCCTGTGATTTGGTGGGGTGCTGGGTGGACTTTACACAGTGTCCTCAACTAAGTAACAGCCAGGCACAGGGAAGGACATATAGTAATAGCCAGACAGATATAGAGCTAGATACTATAACTGCAGCATTGCCATTTGTGTTCCCTGAAATGTAAATAAATGGAAGCTTCCCAGAAACCCAGCTGTGAAAGTAGCCTTTTTTTTTTTTTTTTTTCCCCTGTGATTTTATGGCTTGTATGGGCAGCAAAAATGCCTCCCTGGCAGGCGAAGGGCACACCTGAATGTGGGGAAACCCTGGAAAGATTGGGGTCGTTGGTTGGCACAGACAGGCAGAAACTGAGAAGCTGGTGCACACCTGCAGCCTCCCAACAGCCCAGGGAGAACAGAGGACTTCGGAGCATAGTGGCAGCTGTTCCTGCAGTGTGCTGTGCAGAAAATAAAGTTGCTGTGATAAGAAATTCAGGGGTCAGAGTGGGGATGCTAAATAATGCTGATCTCAGTTATAGACTGAAAAGGAAGAATTTGAAGAAAAACATCAGAGGACCAAGTGGAGGGATATTCGAAGGAAGAGTAATGAGACATTCCTGTGTGCTTGACTTCAGGCATAAAGGAAATGTATAACCCTATGGAAGGGATTGTAGGTACACTCTGAAAATAGAAACCAGCCAGTTGTCTTCCCTCTGAGGCTGGGAGAAGTGCTGAGCAGCATGGGACTGTGGTGCTGTTGATGGGGGCAGGGGTCTTTCAGTGTCCATCATGTCAGGATTTTAGAGATTGATCCTGCAGGATGCTCAGTGCTCCCTCTGAAACCAGATATCAGACAGAGAAGCAGAGAGAAATGTATAGCAGGTTCAGGATCAGGCCAAATTAAAGCAGAGGTAAGGATTTCTGGGAGACTCACTGTGGGGCATAGTATGTAGATGTTGGTTAACAGGATGGTATTTAAATCTGCATTGAGATCACTGGCAGAGTACCAAGGTCTAGGATGTGGAGTGTGCTAAGAGTGAGGGGACTTAAGTAAATTGTTTTGATGCAACTTTAATAAAATTTGAATTTGATTTGGTCAGGAAGCCCCAAACCCTGTGTAGATAATTGTATCCATAATAGGAGAATGGATTATTCCAGGTTAGGTAAAATGAGAAAGAAATTTCCTTGAGCCAAGATCAGACAGGTGCTTATGCCCAGGCTGGACTTGTTTGTGAAGCTGCTGCCTCTTTGGCTTAAAGGACTAAGTGTGGTCATCTGAGTTAATTCCTGCTTCTCAGCTGCTGGACTGTAACCTCTAGCTGAGGACAAACATTGTAAACAGGTGTGCAAACTGTTTGATGCTTAAGATAATCAGTGTGAACCATTCTTAAGCCAATCTAAACATCTTACTGGAAAGAAGTTGCAAAAAACATGTTCTGCTGTAGCTCGTTTGCATCATCTTCAAACTTATCTTTCAATAAAATTGGTGGAAACTTAACCTGTACTGCTACTCTTTAAGCAATATGGTTCTCAAAAATCAATCTGGCCTCTGACTGAAGATGGAGGAGAGGAAAAAGCTTTATCCTAGGCAGTAATCTTGAGAGTGACTCTGATCTTCTCCAAGTTTAATACAATACAGTGCCACTGATATCAAAGAGATATTATTCCTTTACATAGAAATACATTTTATCAGTGGTTAGGCTGTTAATTTGGTGTTACTCAAATAAATGTAAGGTTTTTATAACATCACCAGTTTATTAATAGCAGAAAAATGAAACTTTACAGTGTCAGGGAGGTGGGGGAGAAGCAGGATGAAGAATGGAAAAAGATAAGAATATTTGCCCAGGGCAGATGATTAAAGAGCAATCTACTTTAACAGGGTCACTTATATATAATTTTGCCTGTCTACCATTGCCACACTTTTCCACACCTCAGGGGCACAGTTGGCATTCTCAGCAGAGCTCCTAAATGGCTTCTTGTTTCTATGAGGAGCTCTTGTTAATTCGTTAATTTATTTTATTTATTTATAATTTTATTTTTCTGGAAAGCAACAAGTAAAACCCCCCCTGCAGAACAACACAATGAAGGTAGTCCTGTTGTTGGCAGCAGGGACTTGACTGTTGTTGCACAGCTGCTGCTTTTCTGCTCCTTGCATTGCTTTGACAAGATGACAACTATTAATTTGATTTTTCATACATCTTAATGTACCACCTAAGTTTTCTTAAAGATATCATGAGCCTGACAAGATCGACCCCTGTTATGAATGTAATGATACCACATCAGGGACACTGAAGGTACATTTGATGGAGGCTGTTTCCTATTAAATCAGCCAAACCACCTGGTTTGGCTTTTGTCTTTCATTCCAGCCTCCCTTACTGGGGATGCAGGGTCCAGGTGGGGCTCACTCTTCCTGATTGCAGAGTTCCCATTGACATCCATGAGGAGGTGAAGTGTTTTTGCAGGAAGCTTCCATTTAAGAGCAGCTATTCAGAGGAGGAAGGAATCCTTTTGCTGCTGCAGTACAGCACAGGCATAAGTATGGAAGCATGGAATTTCTATGAGGATTGAGCTTGAAGAAGGTCACTGGTCTATCAGGTTTGCATGCTTTTAAAGTTTTCTAGTTCGGTTTTGCCTTTATTTCTGTTATAATATAAATTATAGAATCTGTTATGGGACATACTTGAAATAGTCATCCTTGTGTCTGGGGATCAAAATTTAGATGCAACAATTAAGTACTGAGTTACTCCAAGGGTGCCCTCGCTTTGTGTAGTTGGTATTGTCTGTGGCAGGTGCCTATCAAAGGCACTGGAAAGCTAGGGCTGGATTTAGGAGAGTTTCAGATATGCTCTAGCCATGCTACAGCATCACCAATGCCTCACATAAAACATAGAGATGGATGAAGAATTGTGGCCTTAAAGCTGTTGGATTTCATTCTGAACCTTTGTTTTGCCTTTTGTAACCAGTGAACAGTAACAAGCTTTGCACTCGTGCTGGCAGTTATGAATAGTGTAGATGATGCCTGCATGTTGACAGATTCCTATTTATAGCTTCTCATTCTTTTGTCTGCCTGCCTGGAAATTTTACAGGAGTACCCATTACCTTGCTATCTACAAACTTTAACCTTGTAATCATCCTCTTTGGCTCCTGACATTGGCTTTTGGGTTAGAGTTACCTCTGTGGATAAAATCAAAGCTAATTTACACTAAGATTATATATCAGTCCCTGCATCCCATTTCTGAGGCTTTGACAGAGGTGTCAACAACATGGCATGAATGCATTTGGCAAGTCTTAGTGTTGATTTGACTATTTCTTGCTTATTTTATTGCAGAGAATTTAATTATGTAGCATTTATTTGTCTTACAGGAAGCTACTTTTAATATTTTCTTTAATACCTCTCCTACTCTGTGATCTACTCTGTGAAACCTAGACCTGAACCATAAGGCTAAACATATATAATGCAAGCTCTAGATAAGAAATTCTGAGTAATAATAATAATTATTGTTAAAATTAAATTCTAATTAATAATAATAATAACACTTTTTATTTCACTTCATTGTTACAAACATGTCTGTCACTAGCATAATATTACAGATCAGACTAAATGTAGCTCTCTGGCAGTCTCTATAATGTATATCAGATTTTTTCACACTGCTTGTATGGCATCTGGCTGCATAAAAGGGGATTAGGTAGAAGCTTTATTCACTTCTACCCCCTGAAGAGGCCCAGGCTGGGGAGCTAAGGGTTTGAGAGGGGGTCCTGTGAAGACCACCATTTCCCAAGAGGTTGCAAGTGGATGTAAAGCAGAGCCCTGACTGCAGGGGCACAAAAATAAGCAGCACATGATCACAGAATCACAGATTTTCCTAGACTGGAAAAGACCCTTTAAGACCATTGAGTCCAATCATTGACCTAACACTGACAAGTGCTTGGCCAAAACACATCCCTCAGACTCTTAAATATCTCCTGGGATGGGGACTCCACCTCTGCCCCAGGCAAGCCATTCCAGTGCCTGATAACTTGTTCAGTAAAGAAATTCTCCCTAATATCCAATCTAAACTTCCCCTGGTGCACCTCAAAGCCATTTCCTCTCATTCTATCACTTGTTACTTGAACAGACTGGTCCAAGACCCTGCACACCCCCTCTCCTTTTCAGGTATTATAGAGAGCAACAAGGTCTCTCTCAAGCCTTCTCCAGACTAAACCAGCCCTGCTTTCTCAGCTGCTCCTCATAAGACTCTGTGCTTCAGGATAAATAGCTTAGGAGAGAAATACCTCTTGTGCTTCACCTGAAATGGTACAACAAATGGCCAAAATATTCTAGCAAGAATATAATTTCAGAGGTGGTCTTGGCAGAAAACCTAGCCTTGTTTTGCTGGTTTATATTTTTATTTTCCAGTGGAGTATGGGATAAAGGCAAATACTTCAATGTTTTCCATTGCACTAGAAAGAAGAAAGATGTCTGAGGAGTTGCTCTACTTTCTCTGATTTCAGTATTACTGATCATAAGCAAATGTTGAAAATCAATATGTCGACAGAATGGCCAGGAACAGATTTTGAACTTGACTATTGGGATTTATTTATTTTTTCTTTAATGTTTCTCTTACAGACAAAAGAAAATGATCAAATGGTGTAAAAATTTAAAAAATCTGATGGATAAACAAGTTAGTAGATTAGTATTTTCATGCTTTGTAGATTAGGGAATTCTCTGACAACAGAATAAAAACTACTGTTATATTTTCTTCAAGTTGTTTCAGTATGACACTAAGAAAAATATACATAGAAGAAGTAGAATATTAGAAGAACAATACTTGAGGTGTTTAATTAACATTCATCCTGGAGTGCTCTTTTTTTATATACAGAAGACCTGAACTGAATTTCTTCTATTAAAATATTCCTGGTATTGCAAAATCTAGCCTGCTGAGTAAAAAGACCCTTCTGACACGTACAGAACTTCTGAAGATCCTTTTGCATGTATTTTGGGCCTATTTAGACCTTTCCTCTGAATATGTTGAACAAATAGGTAACTTTGTCAGTGATGGGAGGTAATAATATACTCCAAACAAATCAAGTGGACCTACCACAGCCACTTCTTAGCCATGTGTGTGGGCAGCTGTATCTCTGAAGCCAGTATTCACTGAGGGAGAGAGAAGTTTCAAGGCTTGTAACATTTGATGGCATCACCTAAAAAAATGAGACTTCCTTTCTTCCTTGCCTTTGAATCAATTTCCTACCCTCTCTGCCAATTAATATGGCTCGTATTTTCCCTGTGGAAAAAAAAAAAGCAAAATCCATCCAATGAAGGAAGGTGATCCTTTCCCAAAATATTTTCTGTCTTTTTGACACATTTGAGAGCTTAAAAAGAACCAAATTCTTTTACTGACTTGTTGGGGTGAGATATAACAGCTGCTAGTTGGAAACAAATGGCTTGCTGCTGTATCTAAGATATCTAAGCACAATCAACTTAAAAATACAACCTATTGCAGTTGCTTTGAGTGAACATCCTTGTAGAGTGGCCAGAAGATATATTGTCCAAAGCCACAGGGCAGGACAACCTTGTCTGTGTTTTCCCAGGTAGGATGTCACACTTCAGTCACAAAATCATGGTGTATTAAAAAAAAAAATTAAAAAAAATCCTCAGCTCTGAGATTCTCACCCCAAATCAATACTTAAGGCACTGCAGGAACAAGACCTTGACCTGACTCTTGTTTTTCTCCCCCTGCACTCCCTGGCATTGGCTCCTGGCTGGTGTTAATCTCTGTGCAGCTGAGCTGTTGACAGCTCCTTCTAAAGACAGATCAGAGGCTTTGTAATGCACTTTCTACTATCTCAGCCTGGTATTTTAAGGGCAGGATTGGACTGACCTCTGTTTCTCCATGGGATCAGGCTGGGGAAAACACCAGCATTTCCTCTCATTTTCCCTGGAGTAGATAAGACACTTGTTCTGCCAGGGACAGAAGAAAGTCTAGCAAGTTCACTGTCTGCCTTCTGCTCTCTCTCCTGCAGGGAATGCCTTTCAGCCTGACCCAGCAGCTATAGTGTTTGCTCCCACCCAGTGAACCCCCAAGTGTGTGCATGCACTGAGTTCTTGGCAGAAATGGCATTTTGCTTCCTTCAGCTTGCTGGGGGCATACCAGCAAGAAAACCTGGTGAGGTTTCTGACCATTTGCATATAAAGTTTGATTTCTCTTAGCAGAAATGCTTGAAATGATGCAGCTGTTTTTAACAGGGAAAAGAGGAGGGAACAAGACTTTTTTTTTTTTTTTTCTTTTAGAATGGGAGTTCTGATTTTTTCTAGTAGAGTCATAAACACATATCTTCTCTTCTGGTGTCTGATGTATTCTCCACACCAAACTAGTAAAATAAAATACATTTGTGATTGTAGGACGGGGCAGCTACTAGTGTTGGCTCTGCTTCTGAGAGCACACTCCACAAAAGCTCTACCTTCTCTTCAAAATGTGTGTATACCCCAGGGAAAAGGGGGACGTGGGCTGCAGCTGGAGCTCATGCTGAATCCTTATTGTTCCTATGATAGGGTTAAACAAAAGCTCTGCTGGTAGTTTGCTAAGCTCAGGAGCAGAAGCAATGGACTAAGTGATTCTGCATTTAATAAAGAGCAGAAGTAAATTATAGAACCACCCAGGAGCAAGGTTAATTAGGGTAGGAGATTCAGTGGTAGGTCTTTGCCAATTTCTCCCTTTGTTCAGCACAGTTATATATTCAGTTGTACATATAGTTATATATTCAATATCATGAATGTAGGCCATGCTGTGGAAGAAATCTAGCTCAAGCTTGAGGTTTAAAAGAAACTAAAATTTGAGTAATTCAAATACAAAAGAACTTATAATTTTTATTGGGGATGGTTTTTTGCTTCTTTCAAGGATTGTGTAATACATAAGAATGTGAGGGAGCTCTTTGTTCTCTCTACCTAGGGTTCTCTACAGTATTGTGCAATGCACAACTACGTTGGCTCATTGTACTAACAACCAAGCTTTGTTTGCAGACTGAGTATGAGGAATGCTGCCTGCCAAGGCAGTTGAGAGTTAAGTCATGAGGGCAGAAAAGTTTTACAGTGGGCTTTTGGTTTGTCTGCTTGAATTAGTTATGTCTCACTGGCAAAGAAACCAGAGCACCACAGTAGATATCTCAGGGCAATACTGCAAAGTGATAAAGCAGGTCCTGAAGCTGGGAGCACTCATGTCTTTTAGCTCTGCTCCTTACAGGAGGTTGCTGATTTCTTCACTTTGTTAAAATTGGGAATTTTTGAACCATTGGCTTTCATTGCTGGTGATGAAAAAGATGATTTTCCACTGCTAAATTAGAAAGTCCCATTGACTTCAAATGGATGTAACTTGTACTTTTAAGCACAAATGCACAGAGATGAACTGATTCAATACCAATCCAGAGAGCTCCCTAAATCCTACTTAGATTGCAACTTGCTTTGGTCGATGATTTCAACATTAGATCTTTTTTGTGTTCTCAGAAGAGTCTTGGTGAGAAGCCTGAGCGAGGAGGACGAGTCAATGTTGGCCATCCATATGTGCTGGGCTCTCTTACAGAGAAGGCTTGGCCTCATCATAGGGACATTGAACATCTGTCTTGTTAGGGTGGTGGAGAATGGGAAGGAAGAACCATCTGAGTCTCCTGTGATTACTTTTGGCAAGGACAAAATATATTTCTGGGGCCTTTTTTTGTTTTTCTGTTCACAACATGAACAGCAATTATCTGAGCTTGAGAGGACACTGGACTTGCTGTGGGATGCTTACTTCTGCAAATGGAATAAATTATGTCCCTTCCAAAGGGCATAATTTGGATGGCCCTCTGGATCTCACCCAGGATTGTTTTCTTGCTTTCACCATCAGGCAGTGTCAGGGCTGCAGGAAGGGGAATCACCTCAGGTAGGAGAGGAAATCTCTCCTCCAGTCTTCTTGCAGCCTGAGTCTGGTTTACTTTGCCCTGCTCCAACTGGTAAGTGGAGATTTTCCAAGGATGTGACCCATGGCCTCGTGTCTGCTGGCGACACAACCACAGGGAAGCAGAAGGGAGAAGAGAATGCTGTGGGCAGCCCCCACACCGGGTCTGTAAACACAAAGCAGCCCTGCTCTAGGAGGATGTCTGCATCCCCCAAGGACAAGAAACCTGCCTTGAGCAAGGTGGTATGCAAGTATATAGCATATAGAGGGAAAATAGTAGTTTAAATACTTCCTTAATGGGACCTGCAATGAGCCTAGGGTGCAAGGAATTGTCAGGCTTGCTTTTCCTCTTGTTGTGGGTTTTGTTTTTGTTTTTTTTATGCCACAAAATAATCCCAAAATTGCCCTCCCTGTAACTAGGTCTCCCAGGCCATGCTGGCCCCTTTCCTGCACCAACAACAGTCTTGCTTCTCAGTGAAGCCCTGTGCAGTGGTGCAGCAACACAACCTGCTGCTTCTTCACTGGGTGCACAAGTGTCCTTAGGAGTGGTGGAAGAAAAGAAGCCAGTGCAAGAATAAATAAATCCACATAGTCTTCAGCAAAAATGATGAACACGGGCGTGAGGACTCTCTGAACATTACCTGTGTCCTCCATTCCCACAGTCCTGTCTCCTTGGAGCTAGCTGCCCAAGGCTTGGCTGGCTTGTATGCTGCTCTTTGCTGAAGGGTGGCCTCCTCCTCCAGTGAGTAATCAGTCAGTGGTAAATGATAAGGGAAGGCCACTGAGGCTTCACTAACTGCATTCATTACAAACGTTGTAATTGTAAAGATTTGCTATAATTCAGTTAGCTGCCCTAAAACCCTTGGCAAGCCACATTATTGAAATGATTATTGTTACAAGATTGTTGTAAATTGAAGTCAATCATCCAGACGTGAAATTGTCCTTTTTATATCTGTGTGGTAGGCAACAGTCTTCCTCCTCTTATTTCTTTAAATTAAAATCTCCTGGTTATTGTACCTCAACTATGGTATTGGACAATAGGATCTCTCCACAAAAAATCCAATTTAAACTTCTCATCTCCTCAACAGAGAAGCAGTGAGCCTTTGTATTCCAAGATCTTGCATTGTTACTCCCAGCGTTTTTTTTGGGGCTGTTGAAAAATCTGTAAGGGATCCATAGGTACAGCTGACTTCACTTTGCTGTCCATCTGGATTGGACCAGAGCTTCTTCACTTGTGAGTGGCTACAAAGAAGTAAACTGGCCAAAGAGAAGCATACATGGACATTTCCACATACATGCCAAATGAACACGTGACAGAAAAGTAATAAATGTTCAAAGTTTCAGCTGGTCTTCACTACTTTTAAATGGATGTGCTGCTGTGACTGCCCTGTGCGAGATGTCCTGATAATTATTTTCAGAAGAGAATGTCTGGATTTGAAATGGTGGAGAAGTGCTGGATCTCTTGAGGCATTGCATATCTTAACCCCTGCCTGGGGTTCAAACCTAGTGCTTATTGCAGCCTGAGGAGATGTGCTGCTGCTAGTCACACTGTGTCCCTCCAATACTTGCACTGCTAGAACTGTCATGCAGGGAATCTTTTCCATATTTAGGACATGTCATCTCCCACAGACACAGGCAGGGGGACAGCTGGAGATTATCCTGACCATTGGGTGGATTTGGCAGTGTGGTGTTAATGGTTGGACTTGGTGATCGTAAAGGTCTTTAAACAACCTAAACTATTCAATGATATGATGATTACCAATGCCAGGTAGGGTGGGAGTTGCTGTGCCTCCTACAGGGATAACATTTTGTACACTACGTGAGGTGTAGGCAGAATCAGTTCTTATGCCTCTTATGGTACTTCTGTGGAAATTGTGGGAACTTAAGGCACTTAAGCTGTTCCTTGCAAAAACCCTTAAAATAATTCCACTGATAAGCAAAGGTTCATGTTGTTTTGGAGCACAGCTAGATCCTAGCAGCCATGAAGAAAACAGTGAGAAAAGGGGCTGGAGAGGGATGTTCCTGCTGCTTCCTATCCCCTGTGGGAGCAAAATTCCCCCAGTCTCCTTTTATCTCTGCCTGGTGCAGAGAAACCATGTGGAGTAGTAAAGTCTGAAGTGGGAGCAGGGAAAAAGTCCAGTGCTTCTGGTCTGGGTGCACGTGGCCTGCCACCCTCACTTGCTAGTAGAACAGCAAGGTACTTCATCAAGAATCACCTCACTGCTTTTTCCAAACAGAAGACCTGCCCCCTCTAGGTTGAGCAGCACAGAGGAGATGTGCTTTGCTCACTTCTCCACCCTTTGAAGCAAAGGCAGCAATATTTTGGAGGACACTCATCCATCTCTTTTATTTCCAGCTGACAGAAAGCAAAGATTGCCCCTATAACCTGTCTCCATGCACCACCAGCTAGAACATGGGGGGCTGTGACAGACACTCCAGTGGCACAAATGTCTTTTTGGACATTTTTTTTTTTCTTTTGCTTCCCTTTGTTGTCCCTGGATGTACACTGTTACCATGCAGCATTCTCTCCTGCATTAGCAGCACGCAACCTGCCAGATGAGGGAAAGCTTCAACCTTAATTGTTTGTCTTTTATTCTTCCCTGAGTCACTCAGAAAACCACTATGGCTTTCATGAGCATCACTCAAATTCTGCCTGCCATGCCTCTCATCACACAGAGAAAAAGCAGGTGACTTGACTCTGGGGACAATAAAAGATGTTGAGAAGAAGTTCACTGGGAAATGAATTATTTTATTCCTAAACAGAAAAGGTGTCATAATTACAGGGAGTAAATTGCAGATCTACGGATGCTACTCCTACCTAGAGCCCAGGAGCCAGTTGTGTGGATTTTTAATCACATGCAATAACTGTATTTTTCTTTTTACTTCAAATTTCTGTATTCAGGTGATACTGATGTTATTTTGTGTCAATGAGATAAAATATCCAAGTCCAACTCATCACCTCCCCTGTGGAGAAAGAAACATCAAATGTCTTGTGGATAAATCTAGGGTAGAGCTAAAATGAAAAGTTACTGATTCAAAAGCAAGCAGTGAAAGTACTGGTCAGATTGATAGCCTGACACATTATTGAGCTGAATATAAAATTATTACTTTACCCCCCTCCCTTTCTGATTTAAAAGGTTTCAAAGACATTTAAATAAAACCAAAGTGATATAATTAGTACAAGCCCATGAGAAGTGATTGATTTAGTAAGTATGGCCAGTGCCACAGCTACATAATGGAAGCCTTCAGCTTTTATCAATTACATGTTTAAAAATCTGGATTGAGCAACTAAACTAATATGTCAAAACACTGATGTAAGATCCAAACAACAATGACATTGTCATTCTGTCTAGCAGGGCACTAATCAGTGCTTAATTGATACAAGAGCTATAATAACATGGAGCATGTTTAATTAATAAGACTCCTAACTGGTCATGAAACTTTTAAGAAGTCTTGGTACTGTGAAACTGTTGTAGTTTCCATCCAATATGCTAGAAAACCTCAGATCTCTGTGTGATGTTGGGTTTGTAACTGTACACAGGCAAAATCTTCACCACAGCACCTCTCAGCAAGGGGTGAGGCTGGATTTTGTCTCCTGGGGAGGTGAGCCTTCACAGCTTGCAGAAAAAGGGCCTGCTGGAGAAAGGCTCAAGTGCCATGTGGACTGCTTATGAGAGATAGAGCTTTGGTTGTCCCCAAAAAACACCTGGCCATCTGTAATGGTGACATTGGAGAGATGCTGTAGCCAGGTACTGTGTTATATGAGGAGCAGGAGACTTTGGAGGAGGTGGAGGTGGAAAAATGGTTCTTGGAAGAGCTATCTCCAAACTTCAAAGACATTGACAGGAGTTGTGAAGAGAAAGCCTCTGCGACCACTTTGAATCCAAACTGATCAGGAAGTATTTTAACAACTGAAATCAACAAAAATATTTGTTTTCAATGTCTTGTGAATCTGAAAATACTGGTTCCAATAAGTTGTGTAACTTGAAAGCAGCACTTAAATTGGAAGTTTTTATACCCTATTGTAGTGTTGTAGTGAATTTTGTGAGTCTTATGGCTTTGAGTAAAGGTGGAGCAGTCTGTGAATGGTGATTAATGAAGATACTGAATCTATTTTTATACTGAGCTAAAGCTGAGAATTTGTTTTTAATCCTATATAAAGATATAATCAAGCAGAAGCTAAGCCAGGCAACAAACAAGCAGACACTTCTTGTGTGTATGAGATACAACAAATAGGATAAAAGCTATTTGTGGATTTAGTGCTGTTTGTTGTTTAACACCTACACGTTCTCTAATGGCAGTTGCTGCTGCTCAGTTAATGCACTTGACTGTTTTGGGTCTTTGGCTTGTGGTTTTGCTTTGCAGAAGCATTCAAAAACTCAATGATGAAAGGAGTGCATCAGGGTGAAGCTGAAGAGGGATTGGAGATTTTGAACTAACTAAACATTTCCTTATTGTATGAGGGTGGCTAAATCTTCTGATTTTCCAGAGTTGCTTTCTGGCTTGCTCCATGGGTGCTTAGTAGTTAAAAGCCTTGTTTGTGCCACTCAGTGGTTGTGTCCAAGATTTTAACCTCTGCTGTATATCACAGGGCCAGCAAGGAGACTGTAGTTAGCTGCAGTGGTACCTGGGATCTAGAGATATTCTCTCCTGCTATGACCCCTCAGAGCCACAACCCTGGAGTTAGGGCTCCCTGTGAGTAATGGGTCAGGGCCCAGGCTTGTCATTCTTCCTTCTGTTCCCAGTCTCTTCATCCTGGAGAGGATGTTGGCTCAAACCAACAAATATGATTTATGTATGATTCTACATGGGGAAAAAAAAGCAGTATTAAGAAAAATTTCAGTGGATTGGGAGTGACTGGAGATGTGATGGAGATTCTCAGGGGTACAGACAGCTGGCTTCCAGACACAGGCTGAGGAGGCTCAGCTAATAGTGTGATGATAAATGCAGAGAAATAGCAAAGAGAAAGGTCCCAAAGCTTGGGGATATTAGCAAATGCACACTAAACTAAACTTGTGTCTGCCAGAAATCAAACTGACACAATTTAGGAGGAAATATGCTGGCATTTCCCTCTCTTCCCTTTTTTATCTTTGATTTTTCCAGCTGGCTGATCCAGTTGAAATTTGAACTGAGTCTAACTTCAAGTTCCTTTCAGGATATAGTGGAATATTTTGCATAGTAATCTGTCTGTCTGACATCATAGCAAGACTGTGAAATGTCTAAACCACAGCTTGTCCTTGCTGCCACAATGAAAACATAAATGCCCCATTTATGTTTTAAAACAGTGTTTTAAAACAGTGCCCCATTACCCCTTTAATGGTTGCAGCTCAACTCCAAGATGTGGTCTTCATGACTTGGGAGAGAATTATATGCCCTGACTGAAATTTTTTAGCAGATGTAATAGCAGACCAACTTTGGGAATTTGGGGAGAAGGGAACATAGTATGAAAACAAACACGACTAATAGGTAAAAAATGCAGTGCGCTAGAAAACATTAAGTCCTGGAAATGTATTGCAGAGGTGTTTTATTGCCTTTTCAGATAATTTCTGTGGAGAGTATTTTATGAGCTTTGGCCACATTTTTACACTACTGGTGAATAAAACTCTCATTGTTCAAAGGGAGTCATCTGGTGACTCATTAATTTCAAATGCTGCTTAAAAAAAAATCCCCTCATGTGATACTGAGAATGTTACTTTATATATAGCTATAGATCCACAGATAAATGAACCATTTCTGAGCTTGATCAGCTACTGGACAGGGGAGTCTCAGACAATTCAAGATTGATAGATGCAGGGGAAAAAGCATGAGTATAGCATCATCTCTTCTCAGAGTAAATAAATCTCTTTGATTTTGTGTCATAAATGCTGATTCTGTATTTCCAACTCAGGACTTCACTTGGGAAGTATGGGTTGAATTGAAAGTGAATTTAAATTTTCCTTGAATGAATGCTAGTGCAGACATGCCTTGTACAGATCTAACAGGGAAGTCAGAAGGATGCTTAGCCAGGCAAACAACCTAATTTTCTAGGTCAATCTGGATGAAGAAAGTCAAACCAATCTTCAGTAGCAGCTTCACAGTTGTGTGCCCAGGAGGCTGCTGGGTGTGCTGCTCTGCTGGCAGCCAAGCAGCACATTGCTGCTGAGGGGAATTGCCCTTCCCAGCCGGCTGAGGGACTGCAGTCCAGAGCTGCAGTTGCAGCTATTTGCAGAAGTGGAACATAGTGCAGAAGTCCACCAAAGCACTTTATAAACCAGCTGGGGCTTAACTTCTGCTCTTTAAACATTTCTATTGTCTTGTGCAATCAAGGTATTAGCAAAAACATTTTAAAAAGCCAACCAGCCTCACCCCTCCCCAGCGGAGTGTCTTGTCATCTTGTAGACAAGTTTTTGCCATATCCAGCCAAAGTTATGCCTAGTGCACATGTGGCAGAAATACCTGGATGTCAGCTATTGGTGTCTCCATTTTTGCCCTTTTATTTTGCTGTTTCCTCATCTGATATGTTATGGGCATTTTAGAAATACCATACATATTCCTCTGTTAAAAACTGCTTGAAGAAGGTAGATCATATATCCATGTCAATGTCTACTAAAAGGAGTTAATAAAGATATTTTCACATAATGCTTTCAACTCTTGAGGAATGTCTTTACACTCTGTATCAAAAGCTGGGAAATGCACCCTGCCTAGGGAAGCAAAAAAAGGGCCAGTTTGTGGAAATTGAAGCCATTCTTATAAATAAGAGCTCATGACTGGGATTTTATATCCATGATAATGCAGGGGGTACAAATTTCATTGGCTACTGTGACAGACTGTGCCAGGGAAGATGGCTTTTTCCTGTGGAGCATCCAGTTCTCCAGGTGCTTTCTTGCTGACCACACTAGAATTTTAGCCAGGGCTTTTGGGATCTGAGAGGTGTGTGAGAACAGAGGGTAACGTTCTTCTGTAGCTGCTGGGAGACTCATTTGTTTTGCAGACGAGGATGGAGAGGACCACCTGGACAGATCAGGTCTCACAAGGCCATATCAGGACTTTAGAGTTGCATCCCCCTTGCAAGGAGCTAAGGCATTACCACACATCCCACAACATTCCTTCCCTAGGAGGCTTTGCTGCATTTCCTATTCGCATTCCACAGGCTGAGTTGCTTTAGGTCTGCATGCAGGCAGATGGCTGTTGCTCGCCTGGAAGCACAAGTGAGGAACTGGAGAGGTGAATTTATCCTATACTAGAGAAAAAAAATAATCTTCCCTGGCAGCAGGGCCTTCAATGAAACTTAGCATTGAAGATCTTTTTCCCTTTTCTGCAACACACTGAGGTATCATGAGGAAAGAAGGAGGGCAGGCAATCTCATGATAAACCCTCCTTGACTCAGAAATACTGTCAGGAGATATCCATAGGTGGTTCCTTTGGGAGGTAGGGAAGGTGGTGTGTGCACTGACCATCCAGGCCTAGACAAATAAAATATAGTTACAGACATTCAAGGTGAGCAGATTTTCAGAGGTGCTGAGAACTCATAAATGCCTTTGAAGCCAATGAGATTTGTGAGATCATGGTACCTTTGAAGGTTAAACATTATAGATCTGAGCCATGACCTAACACAGATCCAAAAATACATAAAAATGTGTCCACCTTGTGACCTCAAATATCAAGGAATTTTAAATGCAACACACTAAAAAAAAAAGATAAAAATGGATACAGTGTACAATAATTAACTTAAAATATTTAGTGAAAATATTGATATTTCTATCCTAAACACTGCATCTCTAATAAGGACACCAAACTATGAGCAATTTACACCCAAACCAATGCATTTACTAGACAGCAAATCTCTGAATTGCTCAACAACTCAAAATAAGTGTATTTCTCCATGTAGTCTTTCACATTATTAGCAGCAGATTCCTAGTCACATGAATGCAGCAGCAACTGACCAGTCAATAGATAAATACAGCTCTAGGTTTGCCTGTGCTCTGTTGCAATATGTTTGATTGATTGATAATTCTGTCAAACTTCCTCAGCTGAAAAGGGCAGTACTTGAGCAAATCCTTTTCTTTTAAATTCCCATGTGTCAGCTTTCCCCAGTGCCTACATGCTGTGTAGCCCTGGGTCCTCTGAACTGGGGTGCAAATCAAGAGGTGAAAACAAGCCAAATGAAATCTTTATCCAGCTAAAATCCTGCCACAGTTGAGCTACAGATGTCATCATTCTGACTAGTGGGATGGAGGCATGACCAGAGGGGCTCCATCCTCTGCCTTGTTCATTTAAGTGCTGGTGAGTTTCAGAGCCAGGGAGATCCCTGAAAGGGTGCAAGTACAAAGTGACAAATACTTTCTATTTTTTGGTGAATGACTGAAGAACTTTGACACTTGTTAAGGAGGTAAAATCCTCTGCTGTGGAAGTCAGTGCTCTGGGAACCTTGCAGGTGATCTCCATGCTTGGCAACATTCCCCTGTTTAGTTCCAATTTGTGGCTTTTTTTTTTTTTTATTCTCTTTAGTTAAAGCTTCTTCTTTACTTCTTTCAAACCAAATGCTTTTCTGCTTTTTCCTAGGTAAGGATAAACTGGAGCTTTGCTTCTGAAAGTGATCATGTTAGTGAGCATAAAGGGACAGCTTCTCCCTAAGAGCCACAGAGGTCTATGTAGGGGCTCACAGAGTCTCACCAGCCAGGACCCATCTCAGCACCCCAGGCAAGGGAGCAAAGAGGCCATGAGATCACTGTCAGATTCAGCCAAGTTTCCAGATCACCATGCACACTATGATGCCAGGGCAGGTCCAAGGATAGTCAATCCACATGTTAGATGAATGCCAGCCAGGCCCACAAAGACAAGGGAGGTCCAAGGTCAGCCTGGAAAGTCAGTCCTTTAAGCAGGGCCTGCTGGGCAAAGACATGGTTGTGACTACATATTAGAGAGTTTATGAATTGTAGATTCTAAAACTCTAGACAAAAAACAGCCAGTCCTCTTGGAAAGGTTAATGCTGTATTTCTTCCACATTGGTGTATCCAACTTACACCATGACATTGCTTGAGAGTCCTGGGTCAGTCTTTGCTGCATTAATCAGAGCAATAACATAGGTCAAAGAGATGCCCTTTGCACCAGAGACTTCAGGTGGGGTCCAAGGTTTCTATAGCCTTAGGGGATAGGTGCTGTGATTTCCCTGAGGCACTCAGCAGTGCATGGTGCTACAACACAGCAAAACACAAGATACAGAAAATTGTCTTATCTAATTTAGCTTGGACATGTGCAATGTCTTAAAATGAGATCTTTAGTCTATCAGATTCATCTGTAGTTTTGCTTCAGCCACTCAGGTGTAGGGGGATTAAGCTGGAGGCAAAGATTGACTCAATTTTATGGCCAGGCTGAAAATACAAATAAATCTACTTCTCCTGTGTGCTAACTGTAATGCATGCTCAAGTGCAGGATGATTTAATTGGATATAATAGCTCCAGGTCTGGACCTACATACGTGCACATCAAATAACTCCTTTTATGCCCTGAAATGCTATTCAAATAATTATTTTATTAGTATCATCATCTTTCTATATGGAAATGTGGATCATATGGCAAGCTCAACAGATGCTTATAGCCCCCATCCAGATAATGTTGTTAAAAAACAAGCAAACAAAAAAAGCCATTAAATTTTGTGCATGTTGTCTGAGAACACTTAGGAGGCTGAACCAAAGATGGTTGTATTTGTCATCCTGCTGATTGCCTCATGTGAAACACAGAAAGCTGGTGAAGTGTGAGAAAAGTGAGATGTTGTGGAGGGCTAAAGCCTGAGCACTGGGACTAAGAAATTACAGGCAGTGACCTACAGTAAATATGTAACTCAACTTCTTTCTGCCAAGGGACAGGCTGCTGATTGGGAACAAAGCTTCAGATTTCTCTGAAATGATTAGAAACTCCCAATGTTGTGGATGCCACATCCTAAAGGTCCTGGAGGAAGAATATGGGAGATGCGGCTGCCAGCTGATTCATGGGGAGCAGCTGCAGAGAAAATGCCTCTTCCTGCCCTCCCAGATGGATGAAAAGTCTCATGAAAGCACCCCTAACAAAGGAGGTTGGGCTTCAGCCTCTAAGCAGATCTGTGCAGAGATACTGTAAATCCCCAGATGGAAAAAAACCCAACTTCCTGAATATTCTGTTCAAAGGAAAAGCTGCTTCTCCTCCCCCTGATAAGTGCTCAGGGTAATGTAAGGAACTGGGGAGTGAGGCTTTCTTCTCATGGACCAGGAGCTGGTGCCTGCATCTGCTGGTTTAAAATTGCTCTAAGGGTAGGCTTTTCTGAGTGAGAAAGTTCCCTCCTGTTGCAAAACTGGGAATAAAGAAAGGGAAAGGAGCTGCAAAGAGAAGCTCAAGATGGAGAATCACATGTGGATCAATGTCCATGAAAAAAGCAGATCAGATGCTTGAGCTAAGTGGTTTGTTTTGGGTTTTTTTGTGAAGGTGCTAGAATGAGGACACTCTTGATTAGTTTTGCTGCTTTCCAATATTATTAAGCAATGCTTTCTAACACAGTAACTAATACAAAGGGAAATACCTTCCTTGATATGGAGACACTGTGGTGATTTACATTAGCTGAAGGAGCCCTGCCTCTGCAAGTTCTTTGATATCCAAACAGTAATAAGATAATTTTATTGCTTTTGGGGTTTTTTTGGTGGTTTTTGTTTTGTTTTGGGGTTTTTTGGTTTTTTTTTTTGTAAGGAATGCTCCTGGTATGCAAACCAGTGCTTCAGACATTGCCCTCTCTTCCCAGGACTCTGGGTATCACAGAATGGTAGGGACTGGAAGGAACCCCTGGAGACCATCTAGTCCAACTCCCATGATAAAGCAGGTTTCCCTACATCAGGCTGCACATGAACACATCCAGGCAGGTTTATGTCTCCAGAGAAGGAGACTCCACAAACTCTCTGGGCAGCCTGTTACAGTGCTCTGTCATGTGTTTGTGAGGAAGAGAACATACTTCTCTTCTAGTTCCATCTATTTCTGCCCCAAACGTGTAGAGAAATATTTTGTGCCTCCTCCATGACTACTTCTGGGAGGCATAAGCAGGAGATTAAGAAACAGGAAGAGTCAGATAATTGACTTTACTGAACAAGCACTTAGGCACAGGGATGGAGAGTTTGCATAGCTTGTGTGGGGCTGAGGGTGGGTGGGATTGCTGGAGTATGAAGCAGGACTGAGCAGAAGCACCACCTCCATCACGAGCTCCATCATGAGCTCTATCTTGTTGGTCTATGCAAAGTGACTGATGAAAGAAATTGATTCATTGTTAACTTGCCTTTTCTCTGTCTAGCAGCCTGTATAATCTGTAGTTTAAAGATATACATGAGCTAATTAGGAGATCTATTTTCTGGATGAGAGTCACAGCTGCATGATGTGAAATTCCTGAAATCAGAGGAAAAAATGTAAGGGGCTTGTTTACACAGTTCAGATGTCCAACTTCAGCTACACTGCCACGAATGGCTGAATTTGTGATATTCCTTTCTTCCTTCATAGTAACTATTTCTCTGACAACTTGTAATGCTGCCTGCAAAATTAGTTGTTAAGCTGCTCTTGAAGTATGGTTTGTGTGCACAAAAGCTTGACCTTTTTTTTTCTAACTATAGCTATATGATACTTAACTGATTTGAAGATTTTTTTTAAAGTTCTCTAGCTATTTACATCTGTGGTATTCATTATCAGCAATTTAGCATCTAACTGTATTTTTGTTCCTACTTTTAGATGTGTACAAACCATAAATAACTAATATTATTTTAACCATACAATAAATACATATTACTGTGGCAAAAATAAAAAAGAATTACCCATACAGCATATATTAATTATTGCATGCTATATAATGTTAGTTTATGCAATATATAGAATGTACACTATGCAATTGTCTGTGTTCTGTGCAGAATACAGGAATTTTGATCTAAAAAAACCCCCAAAAAATAGCTTTAATGAACTACATGAAAACTCTACTTTCAATCTTGAATTTTTCTCTTTCATGGCTGCATTTTGGTACTTGAGATGCTAGAAACCATGAAGGAGTCTTCATAATGACAAATTACCTTTTTCAAGATACCAGATCCTGCATGGTATGTACTTTAGCTAAATGGCTTATGCATCTATTAGCACATTTAGATTCAGAGCCTGCCCATTTGGTGCTAGCAGGGGGATATTTTGCCTTGTCTGATGTCAATGTGTGCTATAGCATATTGCAGAAAAGTCTAGAAAACCTGTGAAGAAAATGTGTCATAGGTTTATCATTCATGACCCTTAAATGATTTGGAAAACCTTTAGATAAAGTTGAAGAAAGACACAGGCTTACTCATGACAAATATTGACTAGCTAAAGGACAATGCACAGCAAATAAGACTTGATAAAATGAATTCCTATTATGTGTAGATTAAGTACTACCTTCTGACTTCTAAGGGTTTTATTTTGTACCTGCTGAGTTCTTAAAGAAGGTTGCTGTGGTCCTCTGGGATACTCAGAGAGTAGTTTAGTTTGCAGCAAGGAGATGGTAATTTTCAGGCAGTCCCAGAAAAGCAAACTCTGGTGGGACAGAGATTAATACCAAATGATACAATAAACCTCCACATACAAATTAGAAGCTGGGCTGGAAATTTGAATGGCCATACCAAATTCCTTCAGGTGAATGATCAAGTTTATCAGGAAGTAATTACAAGTGTGAGAATGGAGACTGCACTAAGACTCTGAAACAGAAAGTTGGAGAGCTGTGTGAGTCCCTAAAGCTATTTAAGAAATGGAAGGTGGATCTTAATATCTATATTTAAGACTTAATCATCTGCAGTTGGTGTGAAACACAAGTGAGAATAAAAGGAAGACTTCAGTCCCTCTTTAAGGAGACACTCAGGTGGCTCTAACATTGCAGTGACAGCAATGAAGTTTCTTGATCTTCAGAACCTCAGCAAATGGTATGGCCGTGCTAGCAGGAGAGTCCTGTGCATGTCTGGAGATGGCATTTCCAGGATATGCAGCAGAACTGCTCTTTCACAGGCATGTTTTCACTGACACAGTTTCCAAGTTAGTAGCTCTTTTTTTTTTTTTTTACCTAACAACAGGCATCAGAAGACAATTGCTGCTTAGTAAATAACAGTATAATTTTACTGTTTGTCCACAAAATATGAATGTGGGCAGAAAAGTGCCTGTTGATACCGTTGTGATCACAAGGAAGGAAGCCATGGTTAGCACAGAAAGAGGTGAAGAGCATTTGTAAACTGTCTCAGGCCTGGGAGCAGTCTGTGGATCTTCCCTGATTTATAGCATCTCAGAACCTGGTCCATGATACAGAACTGTAGTATTTGCTGCTAGTTCTGTGTGTGAAGCTGAAAGTCAGTTCAAGGTGACCAGGAAAAACTTGTCAATGTCAGTCAAACAAATTGTCATAGAAATCAATGTAATTTTAGAACTAACTGAACTACTGTGCAGATCTAACAATATTCTTCATCCCTTTCCATTACATTTGTGCTGTGAAAAATCAGCCCTGGGAATTCTGTTTTGGTTCATCTTGACTCTCTTAGCCTGACCATTTAGATACTTTATACCCTTCAGCAGAAGTACGTAGTGTTCATGGACACATTTGTTTTTCCCAGGGTTATTATTTTGTGTGTGTGAAGGAATATAAATACGTGTGGTGGCACCGTGAATCACAGTGATTCACCTCTTCCCTTTTCCTCACAGCAAAGAAAAAAAGCAGGGGAGAAGCAGGGGTCTCACACCACACCATAAGTCTGACCAAGCTCTGTTGCAGAGCCTAGAGAGTGGGGAAAGGGGTACATTACTTTACCTTCTCACTCTCCCAAGTTCATAAAGGCTGGCTCCCAACAGCAGCAAAAGCACCTCTTGGGTGGTTCACCTATGTCAGCCACTTGGGTTATCTGAGAGCAATGGCAGAAGAGCAGCCTGGCACAGATACCCATGTAGCCTGGGTAGCAGAGATACCCAAGCACATCAAGGGAGACTGTCAGGCTATCACAGTTCTGTGGATGCCCCAGTATCAGAATGTATATATGCAGGACATTGTCAGGTTATGTAATAAAAAGCTCAAGTCTGCACGTGCAAAAGAGCACCAAGGTACAATGTCAGGAAGGAGAAAATTATATCCTGAGCCTCACAGTCCAAGGCCCATCACAGGAGAGCCACCAGACCGTAAAAAACTCACTTCCATGCTCTCAAATGACATGCACACTTGTGCACATGGGCAAAGGAACATAGAGAGGCAATAGTGGACAGCAAAACCCCAGACTTCCAGTGGAAAGGAGATCCTGTCAATCCACCATCACTGACCCAGCTGTGCCATGAGAGCCTCAGCCCCATGAACTGGGGACATCCACCCACTGTAGCAATGGAGATGCTCTCTGGAGTGGCCATGCAGACTGCAGGCATTACTGAATGCAAGGAAAGAATGTTTTGGGATTGCATAAGACAGTATGGGGTATGTGGGGAAGAACCAGCTATGGGGAAAGGGAGGGATCAGGGTGGTTTAGAGAGGAACAAGAATAGAGGGTTAAAGGGGCAAAAAGGGTAAGCTATGTGTGGACAGTCAGTATGTCTGTCCATGCCCTGTGCCTGGTCAGCAGTCTGGCCTATTTTCTTATTGAGCTCCTTTGCAACTCTTGAGTGAGGGGTTTTCTGTTCCCTGTGTCCTCTGTACACACACGCGTGTGTATATGTGTGTGTGTGTGTGTGTGTGTGTGTGTTCTGAGTGCCAGCAGCTGATTTCCATTCCCTGGCAGTCAGCTGACCTTTCTCTTAGTGACCCAAAATTGTGACTAGACCAGAGTGCCTTGAAGTACTACTGGGAGTCTCTGCCTTGTCTTCACTATTGGGATTTCTGAAGATCTGGAATCACCAGAATGGAAGACAAGCAGAGAGAGATAGGTAAAAAGAAGCTTCCTGAATCTAAGCCAGAGGCAATGATAATGACTTAAACATTATTTTCCTTGCTAAGGCAATCATCAGAAATACAAGTTTATCCTCCTGAATATTGAAGAATCATGCATTTTTTATTATGCATCTTCTGAACATGTATTTCCTGGTGGAGCATGTTTACCCATTGTAAAGTAATGTTTATCAGGATATTTCTATATAGCTGTCCATGTGCTGGAAGAGTAAAGGCACTAGTGTGAGTGGGTTGGAGAGCCAAAATGTGAATCTTCATCTAAAGAAGGAAGGAAGGATGCATGCCTCTGGGATTTCCTCTGATTTACTAGAGGACAAGTGATGAGGAGATTGATGTAATGACTGGAATCAATGATCTTAAAAATCTTTTCCAACCTACATGACTCTATGATTCGATTATTTTCACTTGTCAGATTGCAACATAAACTTAATCAGAAAATGAAGATTATGGCAATACTTCTACAATCCTCTTCATGCATGTAAACAAAGGTACATGTGTGTAAGCAGGGCACAGACCTGAGCTCACTGTGGATTCTTTAATGCTTAATGAAGTTTGCGTTAATTCTGCCTCCTCTCTTGACTCACTTCTTTTCACAAAGCTTGAGATAACTTTGTGTCAATGAGATATGTCCATTTTCTTCAAATGTGGTGGTGGTGACTATGAAACAATGGATTAAAAAGTATTTGGGGACAGAGGGAGCCATTAAGGTCCATTCCAACCCAAACCATTCTGTGGTTCTCGGAAAGACTCCTTTTTCTCTTTGAAAGGTCCAGGGCTTTCATACGTTCTGGAGAGACAGAGAACCAGGCTCTCTTTCCAGAATATAGTAACCACAAGCTGTTGATATTTGACTCTTCTTTTGCAGATAGAAATTACACTGGGGGTGTTGATAAAGGAGGAATGTTATGGTTAGGTCTTGCTTTTATGCCCGGAGGTGACAGAAGTGTTTCAAAGCTGCTGTTCAGGCTACCTGCAGGCTCTGGAAGGCATTGTGACCGCTAAGACATTTGTTTCCATTGTCATGCTCTACTTAAATATATACAAAAGAACAGCTAAGCTGGGAATGACTCTCACAGTTCCTGCAGCAAGGTTCTGTAATGGCTGTGTTTGCAATGCCTGTGATTACACAGCCTGTCAAGGAGCTGGTCCCTTTCCCCTTTTACTTCACCCCAGGTTTTCAATTTCCCACAGATTTAATGGGTTTGCTTTCTTAGAATTTGTAAGATCTGGCCTTAATATGACTTACATTATTGCTATAGTTCACTGACTTTAAAGCTGCTGTGGTTGCTATGGTTTTACGCAAAGGGCAGAGTGATCTCATTGCTGTCTCTTTTAAAGTGATCAGCAGTACTTGATCGGTACTATACTTACAACATGCAGATTTAGGAAGAGCTGAAAAGAGGCACCAAAGTGTAAGTGTGCAGAACAAACTGACAAAGCAGTTCCACCATGTCCTTCAATATAACTGAGCAGTGTGCAGGTAACTCAAGCCTTCAGAATGCCCCCTGACTTGATTGCAAGGGGTCACAATGCACAACAAAAATGAAAGCAGCTGCAAAACACAATGGTGTATCATACATCTCCATACATCATCATCATGTAACAAGGCAGAAGAATCATAGAATGTTTAGGGCTGGAAGGGACCTCCAAAGGGCATCTAGTGCAGCCCCCTGCAGGGAGCAGGGACAC
>JANHGL010004792.1:0-73254 GCA_024611195.1 Ceyx melanurus | reverse complement strand
GCCCGCCCTCCCGCTCGCCATGTCGCTGGGAGCCGGCCCGGAGGCGGGTTTCTCCAGAGAGGAGCTGCTGACCCTGCGCTTCCCCCTGCACCGCGCCTGTCGCGATGGGGACCTGCCCGCCTTGTGCGCGCTGCTCCAGAGCTCGCAGCGCTCCGACTTGGCGGCCGAGGACTCGTTCTACGGCTGGACGCCCATCCACTGGGCCGCGCACTTCGGCAAGGTGGGGCCTGGCCCGGCCCGGCCGGCGGTGCGAGGGCGGCGGGAGCGGGTTGTGAGGGGGGGAGGCGGTGTGGAGGGGAAGGAGGGCGCGAATCCCGCTGGCGCGCAACGCGGCGCCATCTTTGCCCCTTGCGCGCGCTCAGCCGAGAGGCGGCCGCCGCCTCTCCCCGCGTTCGCCGCCCCTCAGGGGAGCGGGCGGCGGGGCAGGGCCGCTGCGCTCGGGTTCTCCACTGGCCCCGCGGTCGGCGAGGCGGGGGTGGGGCGGTTGGCGGGCTTGGTGGCACCTGCCGTCCCCGGGGCTTATCATTCCCTCCACGGCGGCGGGCGGGAGCGGCCCCTTTATTTTCCACCGCCTCCTGGGCGAGCCGGCTGACAGCGGCGGCCCGGCCTCTCGCAGCCGGGCTTTCAAAAGGCGCCCGGGTCACCGGCACGGGGCGGCGGGAGCCAATGGGGAGGAGGAGGGGCAGGGGGCTCCTCCCACGCTGACCCCCTCGGGACCTCCCAGGCGGCCCGGCGGGCACTGGCCGGAGACACAGACCCGATCCAGGCTTCCCCGCTAAGCCAGCGTGCCGCCGCGCTGCCTGCTTTGTCTGCGGAGTCTGGGCATGGTCCTTATCGTCCTCCGGCTCCACACCTGGAGACTGTTTTGTTATGGTGTCTGTGTTATGACTACCGAGTCATTACGACTTCGGGAAGGAGATACTTGTGGTTGTAGAGCACTCCTCTGTTGCCGTCAGTATGAAAAATGCGTTGTGGTTCATTCGGATGGAGATAGGAGTTTGGGATTAGCTGCGTTAACATCGCTTCACTGTAGGAAAGATAAAAACGTGAGAGACAGCTGCGCTGGCTTCGAGACTTGAAATGAATGCTGTAGTTTGTTTTTATCCGTCATCGATTTGTCTGGATTTCGAGGGCTTTTGTTCTTGTTCTCCCTTCCATTTCCAGTATGTTTCTATTTGTTTATTGATTGTGTGCCAGAGGAGGGAAATGAATGTACTTAGGCAATTGCCATGGTTTATGAAAGTACATTTAAAAATTGTTTATCTGTGTTAAATTATATTATCTGCATTGCTCGTTTAAGAAACGCAGCTAAGTAGTTCTCAAAGCCAACAAAAAAAACCCATACCCACAAACAAGAAAAAACAAACCAACCAACCACCGAACCTAAAACAACCTTTTGCCTGTTTGGTAAGATGCTAATAATCTTCCCCACATATACAAGTGGAGTGCCTTAAATGTTGTCGTGATGTACTCTCATGGAGAATGTGGGGATGCTAATTTGGCGTTCCAGTTTTGTTTCCTTTTTCCATCTCGTAAGAATTTCTTTGCTTTATGCTTGTGGCAGCCTTGCTTCCTTCATGGAAGTGTGTGTGTGGTGGTTTGTTTTTTTCCTTTCAGCATCTTCTGCTTTCTACTAACTATGCTACATTATGTGACTTGTTTGTGTTCTGTTTTCTGTTGAAGAGGCTTTTGAAGAAGCAGGTGACAAAAGGAACGAGCCATGTTCTTAGAGATCAGCAAAATTTTGTATTTTTGTTGTCCTTTTTATAAAGGAGAGAGATCTGTCTAGTGAAATGAGACTCGTAAAGACATGAATGGATTTTATACAACTTTGCATATATGTACTTTCATGGAGTGACAAGGTATAGGCAATTCCAGCTTAATGATGTTACCTGCGTGTTTTATAGCCATGTTATTAGGTAGTGTTCCTTTTTCTGAGCCAGAGACTATACAATTCACTTGAAAAAGGTTACAGTAATGTAATTGGATCCCAAACTTGACTGACTTGGTGTTTGTGTGGCATAGTTACAGTTCCACCTTTCACCAGATAATAGGTGATTACCAGCAGTGAAGCAATAACTGAACCTAGTGGACATTCATAAGCATGTCTCGCATTCTTGTATATGTTTGGTGTTTTTTCCAGAATCAGATTCACCAAAATGATAAATGGAGTGCTACTTCTCAAAGCACCAGAGTTTTAAAGCATTAAGTTTTGAATTGTTCAGTAGTAGTTACTGAACAAAGCTCTTTAGTGGGATTTTCACTTAATGTGTTTTTCTTTCCCTGAAAAAAATTAAATAGCAACAGGTCTTCACAGCTGTCCTTCTGATACAGGAGGCCATGTATGAGTTCTGACTGCATCTTTAGGAGGTTGAAATGACACAACTGTTCTGGTTCCTTTTGGAAGAACTGATAAGCTATGAAGTCTCAGACAGTTCATACCTGTCTACAGGTGTGCATGCACACAAAGCATCACCTCAGGGCTGCTGCACTGAGCAGTAGAGAGATTTTGCCTTCAGCTGCTGCACAGTTTGAACATGGAAGGAAGCCCTCTTTGGATCAAAGGACAGTACAAAGTCACTTGAGATTTAAGCTCCCTGGGACTGGGTTCCTGGCCATGGCTGTAGATGTGCCATGTAGGGAAGCAGCAGGAACTGTCAAGCTCACTTACCAATTAATCTGTGAAAGACAGCATTTTTTTTTTTTGGTGGGGGGGATGTTGATGCAATACTAGTACCAATAAATATGGAATATCTAAGACTAAAAATGAAGAAAACACAGTATTTTTTAATAGCTTGCTCTGAAATATACAGCTTGCAAGCAATAAATAAAATGTCAGCCAAGTCCAATTGAAAGTAACAGTTCAATGACAGCATGAAATCCCTTTTAGAGATAGTAACAAGCCCAAATTTACTTGCTGTGTTGAATACCTGTGGTGGACTTTGCATTTGCAGGACATTCCCTGCCTGCAGAGAGCCATCCTGACATGTAAATGAATTCCCATTAGAGTTGCTGTATTCCAATTATAGTTAATTATATAGTGTCCTAAATTACCCTGGCATTCTGTAGATTTCTGAGAAGATGGGTCAGAATGTAAAATTGATAACAGTCTAAAAAGCTGCCAGAGAGGTAGAAAATGAAAGGCTTGCATTAAAAAAAAAAAAATAAAAAAAAAATCACTGCTAATTCACTTGGTCTTAGACAAACCTTAATTTAATCTGATTTTTTAACTGCTTGAACATATCTTTTTATTTTTTCTAACCACATATATCTCCTGGTAATCGTCTACATTCTTTTTTTGCCATTTGACTGTTTACATTATTGGAAGCAAAGCAAAGCAATAGTAAGTACATTCTGTTTCTTTTGGAACAAAAGTAATACAGATAAAAATGTCAGTCTCTTCCTTGGTATTTTGCCAGTGTTGTGGCCTATGTGGCAGCCTGTCTTCTTCATTAAATCATTTTAACCTCTGCTTTAGATATAACAATACAGTGGAAAATATCTTCTAAAGAGTTATTTAATGAAAGTAGATTTGTGTGTCCTGATCTCAAGTATAAATAATCAAGTGAGGTATTGCTATGCTGACTTTTGACAGAAGTAATTTATCTCCTCCTATAGTGCTGAAGGTTTTTCTGAGAGCCATGATGCAGATGATACATACTTCAGCTTTTCATAGGGTGAAACATTATCTTCAGTGTTAAAACCATGTGTGAGATAATGAAAGAAAACAGAACAAAACCAACAAATGAAAAAAATAACAAAAAGCCAACCACAAAAAAAAACAAAACACAAAACCACAAGGAAAAAACCAAAAAAACCCCAAACCTACACACAAAACAGCCTAATCCAAACATTCTGCATGAAGCTCTATATATAATGATGATGCATAGCCATCTCCTAAAGCAGATTTAAACAGTGCAAGATGACACTGCTGAGCCAGTTCCAACGTTTCTCCCCTTTCAGCTGATGGACTATAATACCTATCTATGATGGGAATTCTTTCAGCCTGTTCTCTGTGCAGGAAATACTGCTCTTCCAAGAAGTTCTGATGCTTGGCTGAAAGTGTTTTCAAGTTAATTCTGCTAGAAGTTTGTTGTCTTAAAAATTAATTTAATTTTATTTTTGTTTACAGTTATAGTAGAGGAACCTCTTGGTGTAGCTGGAGGTTTTCTTCATTACATAATTTACAGATAATTACAGTGTTACATTTATTAGTGATTATTAAAGGTTAACAGCAGTATTAGGGATGCTAGCATGTCGAACACCCCGGAAAGTCTAAGATTAGCAAATATAAAATGTATTTGGGTATTCTTTCAATAGAATGATAAGTCTTCCTACACTATTTTTAATGTTTTGTGCTTTTTTCAGTAAAAGTGCTTGTTTGCTTTTGAAAGGTACTTCGTTCAGCTTTATGGAGCTGCAATCATGAATACTGCAGTATTTCAATTACCTTTCCCTTGCAGGTTTACTTTATGTAATTAGTGGGTTAACAGCACATTTATGACCTGTGTCAAGTCCATTATGGTTCAAAAAAAGTAGTTGTCTATATTCCAAAGGATATCAGTAGGTGTTTGTTTGAACTGCACAGAGGAGAAAACATTTGAAGCTCACAATAAAATTAATATAAAATACTGCACTACAGTGATGGGCACTTTATCTCCTGGAATTCATCAGGATCAGGAATTTACAGGTTTTGTTTTTTAAGAGACTGCCATCCAGCAGTAGAGAAGAACAGTGGAATTATTATTTTGATGCTTCTGAGTCAAGCTGCCAGCTGATTACTGATGCTTTTAATTGTTCCTTTATGAACAGACAGTATATTCCATGTCTGTGATGTGGCTAAGGAACATTAACTGTGAGACACTGACCCATAGATTTTTGTTTTGTTTTGCTGTTGCATGTGTGTGCACTGATGTTTACTTTCTAACCACAGTAAATGGAGCCTAGACCAAACTGTTTATTTTAGCATAATGCATTCCTTTTCCTATCAACAAAAAGACAATGTTACTGTGACAGGAAAGGAGTGGGGTTTTTTTACTATTTTTGAAAGCTGAGGTCATCATGGCTGTGGTGAGCCTTGCTTCTACTAATGGGATGTTAGAAACATTTAAAAATAGTAGCTGGATATCTGATGCTTCTGAATAGTGTGATGGGAAAATAAGACAAATTACTGCAATTTTTTAATACTTTTATGCTGATATATTTTTTTTTTTTAAGTATTGCCACAAACATGCAGCCTCTTTTGGTTTTTGCAGCTTTTCAGCTGTAATAACAGAAAAAATGTGAAAAGAATTAACTCTCTCTCTAGATCTAGCATAGAGGTAACAGTATTAGTCTTCATTAGTAATCTGCTTCTGGTACTTTAGAAAAACATTTAAAGAAATTAAAAATATTTTCTGCTTTCTGGTTTACTTTCCTCTCAGCTCTCCCCGGGGTACATCAGTGTATCTCCTAACAACATTCTTGCCTTGGCAAACGTTACCTAATAATGTCTGTTTAGTATCAGGTTTGCAGCTTTGCTGGATCAGAACTGGTTTAGGATTTTTTTTTTTTTTCTCTCAACACAAGTGAACCAAATATCTCTTGTAGTCAGAGCTGAGATACTTTTTTTTCCCCCATCTCGAAAATAAATGTTGGAATCCAGTTTTGTGGGTAAGGATTAGGTACTTTTCAGTTATGGCCTGTGGCAAAAGAAGAGAGGAGTGTGAGGAGGAGGGAGGAAATCCTGTTGTTCTCATTCTCTCTCCTTTTCCATGCATATAGTTTCCCTAGTATAGCTTTTCCTAGGTTTTATGTAGTCATTTAGCACGTGCTAATCATCCTGACACATCTGTGTAACATTTTGTTTTGTTCCCTCATGTCTTTATAGCTGGAGTGCTTAATGCAGTTAGTAAGAGCTGGAGCTTCTGTGAATGCCAGCACAACACGTTTTGCTCAAACACCAGCCCACATTGCTGCTTTTGGAGGACATCCACAGTGCCTGAATTGGTTGATTCAAGTGGGGGCCAACATAAACAAACAGGTATGAATTCAGTCATATTTCTTCATATAGTTTTGAAAGGAGTGTCTTGGTCCCTTTTTGCCACATGTATGATCCTTACATTCACATACAGATAACGTTGGTCTTAACATCAGCTGAAGCCAACTGAGTTAATGATCAGTTATAGCCCTTATTCATTATAGGAGAGAGAGGACTAATAAATGTCCTTCAAGCCACTAAAGGTTTGAGGAACATTTGTTTTGGAAGTAGACACCTTGCTACTACTTGATCAAAACAGTATGGTGCACTGCCAGCAGTAGCAAATGCTCTGATATTCTTATGCTTTTTTAGGGGAAAATTAGACTAGTGAGGAACATCTTATTAAATCTGTGAAGAAATGAAAAATTCACTATTACCTACAGAACCATGAGACCTTTGTGTTACTTCATGGTTTAGCCAGACAATCTAACTAGTAAGGTCTGCCATGGTTTATTTTAAGGTGCATCTAGTTTCATACTGTTTTTAGATTATTTCCACAGCTTTTCTAGTAACATCCTGCAAATAGATCAGAAACATGTACTTTACTAACAAAGAATGAATGGGTGACCTTTTTTTTTTTTTTTTAATAATTTTCCATTACTTTTGCTGTGACTATAGATGATGATTTATTTGGTATCAGAGTGCTTTAATATAACAAGATTCCTGCAAAGGACTGTTGTACTCTGGTACAGTAACAGAATTAAGTGCTTAAAGCTACCATACTTCTGGAGAAAATGTTTGCAGTACTGAATGGATCTATGATGTGTGCTGGGCATACAAAATGTGTGCCTTTGTAACAGTACTGAAAACTATTACTGATAATATTCTATGAGAGTAATTAATACTACAGCATATGCATTCATTAGAAGCTGTAGTATAACACAGCATCCATAAAATGTCTGGCCTGTTAAATCTTGCACCATATTTTAAATAAAATACTCAGTGGCCAGCCTGTTTTCTGTGCAGTAGAATTAAGTAAGTCTGCTGAAGAACATGTGCATTTCTAGAGTTTGGTTCTTTTTGTTTTTTTAAGCTATGCAAAAATAAGAAATGGGGAAGTTTGTGTTGAGTTTTCAGAAAAGAAGGCTGGTGCATTGAGAACAGCTGTGAGACACCAGGAGAATTGTAGAAACAATGAAGGTGACTGGATGCAGAGGCTATAGATCCCATCTTCTCCTTGATACCTGACAAAAGTAACTTATGCAATAAGTTATTGCTGCATAGTGGTAGAATCTTCTGAAGAGAAAATACAAGAAGTATAAATGCATCTGGAGACCAGGTAAGAATGTAAAGAAATGGTGATTAGAGAGGAAACGTGGCATGCACAGAATAAAGATGTACAAATATCTGCTAAATGAGAAGAGAAGAATGAATGAAAGTGAATGAATGAGAAGAATGAAAGTTTCCAACTTTGAGGATAAAGAGAAGAACTGACCAGTGAGGTTGGAGTTGAAGAACAAGCTTGCTGTCCTGGAACATGATGGGGGGGAAAAAAAAAATCACATCTAGTGAGTGAGATGATAGCAAAGAAGAAGGTTGCAGCTAGCCCCCAGAAGAAGATGGGCTGAGGGCAACATGCAGATGACAAAAGGAAAGCAGAAGGCAGTACAAGATGCAGTTAAAAGTAAGCAGGAAATTGATTCCCAGTTTAAAGAAGTCACCAAGACTAGCCAGTGACTCAGGAGTCTTTATAAATGGGTGGCCTGTTACCATAGCAGATCCAGAGAGTAGGTCTGTGGTCCTCCACAGCAGGAGGAGTAGTGTGGCTCTCAAGTTTCCAAACAGATAGGAGTATTAGTATCCTGTAGACTGCTGAGGGCAGATGTAGGCACTGACAGGCAGAGGACACTAATACTGAAGGTGCTGAGAGCTGACACTGTGTGTGTTGCTAGTGGTAGGCTCAAGCTGCCCTTGAATGTAAGAACTTTTTGCCCCCACAAAATATTAATTGAACATACAAGAAGAGGTATCTTTAGACTTGATGGTAAAATGAGATAGCTCTGTTTAACTGAGACAGTAGTAGAAACAAGAGTCTCTTTGTTAGGATACAACTGATCAGCCACACTGGTTCATATGCATGAGCACTGCAAGCTGTACAGTGTACCTTGGTGATACCTCTAGCAGCAAACTCATCCCACAGATGTTTGGAATGTTTCATACATGGCTATGTAAAGCATAGTGCATGCTCTGCTCCCCACAGTTCCTTCCAGCTGGTGATTGAATCACACTCAAATTCCACTATTCTCATTTGATTTGAACTTCTTAATAAATGACCTTGGTTCCTTACTTAACTTCCAAGCACTTTCAGGTGATCCTCTAGGGTTTCCACCCACACTTTTCAGCTTTTGGAGCACTATTTCCTGATGTTTATTTTGTTTATTCCTTCCAGCTCGCTGACTGATGCTGTGCTTCAAACAGACATAGTCACTGGCTAATGCTTGTGTGAGGACAAGTGTTCCATGGACACTGGATACAAAACACATGCTGAGAAAGATCTGGGAATACTTGATATTTAAACTAGTAAAACTTTCCTTGCAAACTGACTCCTGGTCATTGGCTACAGACTAACCCACCACCTCTGGAAAAAGAAAAGGATAGCTTCTGAAAAGGAATCCACTCGAGTCTCTCAGTCTTAACGTAAAGCTCCGGTACTCAGTAGAGTTTGCATGCACGCTTTCTCTTACCTGCCCTGAGGTACTGTATTGTAGCCCTCAAGTTTAAGAAAACTTGAAAATGTGTTCTCTCAGTGCTGGTGACAGTTGCCCAGGATACTTCTCAGGCAGCAGCAGTGAAGGACAAATGCTGAAAACTGCTTGTCCCAAATGTACCTTACTCCCCAAATAAGTTCCGTGAGTATATCCTGTGGTGCCCAGCCCTCTTCTGTAACTGTGTGTGCTGGCTAGAATCAACTAGCTCTCTTTATGGTCAGTGGGCATCTCTTCCTCTTCAGGATCACCATAAAAATTCACAGGAGAAAGCTGTAGTGCTAAGCAATGGTCTGTCTGCCTGTTCCTACCCAGCAGTGGACTCGAGAGAGAGTCCTACTATTTATTTCTTGTTTTCTTCAGTAGGCACTGCCTGCTAATAGTTCTTAATGTGACTCAATACTTGCATTTGGCTACCTGCCAGCTTTAGTTCACTGTAATAGTGCAGAGCAATTGTGTTGCCACTTTCCCTGAGATTTTTTCCTGATGTTTTATCCTTGTTGCAACACAGATTGATTCTGATCTGTTGTACATATTAATATCTGATTTTATTTTTTTTACTAAAAAGCTTGTTACTTCATTTAAATATTTGCCCTCTAGCCTCAACCTATTAAACATTTAAATTGTATGTTGTCCATGTTGATTGGCCAATAAAACAATTTTGTGTGGACTTAGAGAAAGGATAAGAAATAGCATCACCTGTTAGGATGCAGTAACTTAGTTTTCATCCAGCCAGTTACTTTCATGTGGCAGTGATGGCAGATCTAGGAGAGTTAGACTACTCATGCTAGCAAGAACTGTAAACACACCAATATCCTTGGTGGAGAGGAAGAAAGCACTCATTCCTTTGGTATGTTATAGTTCTGTATTTTAAACAACAATTTGGACTAAATCCAGCTAAAAATACTCCGTCAGTTCTCATCTGTATTTAGAAATCGGAGAAACCATAATAAATCCAAAGTCCTTTTTAGCAAAGAATGAGGGAAAAATAATCAGTGTTCTCCAGCTTTTTCTTCTTGGCTTCAGAAAGAGTGGGGTGCTGGGTCTTAGAAATCCAAACAGCTTTTGGAAATGTAATCAGCTGATAGAATTAGAAATTCAGCTAGTTGAGTTCAAGAATGGAGTTTGTTTATGTTTCTTGTCAGGTAAAATAGTGTTTCTGTGTCTTAGATACCTGTACTAGAAGTATTGTACAAGTGACCATACAGTGTTGTGATTTAACCCCAGTAGGCACCTGAGCCCCACACAGCTGTTTGCTCATTCCTTTTTCAGTGGGGCAAGGGAGATAATTGGAAGGGAAAAGTAAGAAAACTCATGAGTTGAGATAAAGACCATTTAATAGGTAAGAAGGGGAACAAAGGAAAACCCCTCCAAAAATCAAATTATTATAAAAAAACCTTTTGAAAACCCCAGCACACAAGCAAAAAAAAATCCCCCAGTTGCTCACCACTAGCTGACCCATGCCCAGCCAGGCCCTGGGTGACTGGCAAACTTTCCCCTGCCACAGCTTTACAGCTTTTTCTTTTTTTTTTTTTTTTTTTTTTTTTTGAGCATGGTGGCATAGGAGATGGGATGTTCATCGGGTCAGTTTGGGTCACTGATCCCAGCTCTGTTATCTCCCAGCTTCTCAGTGCACCCCCAGTGCACTGAAGTTAAAACTTCGGTGTTTTATCAACAAAACTTTGGTCATAAATCCAAAACATAGCACCATACTAGCTACTGTGAAAAAATGAGCTGTATCCCAGCCAAAACCAGTGCAAATAGCTAAAGGCTTTCAGGGTAAATGTGCATGGGGTTGTTGTTTGGTTTTTTTTTTAAGTAGTATTTACAGGTAAGTAACTTTCTAATATATATAATGAAAGAGATGTAAAGGTACCAGTGAGTGAAATGAACTGAATCATGCCCAGGAACTTGGAGGAAAAAATGGAATATTTGCTCTAAGTTCAACAAGAAGATCCAAACACCAGCAAAAATTTGGATCACAATAAAATGGCCACATCAATAAAAAGAGAATAAGGAAGTTAGATAACTTAAACCAGTAAAATGAAAGAGAATTCAAAGGGAATCTAGTCATGACTCTGAGCTAGAGAAGACTGCCCTTACCTTTGTAAAAGGATAGTTGTGCCCCTCACAGGAAAGGTGGAAGATGTTTGGCAGCGAGTTGCAAAAAATTAGCCCCTTAAAGTGAAGCACCTTGGTTTGCTCTGTATAGCCAAAAAGATTGGGAAGAGGTCCTAACCATGAAAATGTGCTAGAAATCTACACACTGAGCTGCTCTCAGGAAGCTCTTGGAAAAACTGGTATTGCTTTTTCTGCTTAGTGCCATCCATTTGAATTGTTGAATCAAATCAGAATTGTTCTGAGCCTCAGAGTATTTCATTTTCCTGTGTATGCTTCATTTTGAATGTATTGAAAATAAGTAAGCTTGAAAGCCATTTCTCAGTGGGAGATTTTTACTGTTTGTTGGGTTTTTTTTCTAGCTCATAATGCAGAGGGAAATTCCTCATAGAGCTAGGAAACTGTTTTATAAACTATTTCAGCATTAAAAGATTTGGTCCCATAGGAGAACTTCAGAAGAAGATTACATTAGACTAAAATTTAGGTGCTGTAATTAAAGTGAATGTAATAAAAATCTAAATCCATATATTGTTATTCTAAGAGGTTTTTCTCAATTCTTTATTTTTAGAGAAACAGCACACGTTTCTGGGCCAGTACTTGAAAGAAGTGCTTCTTGAGACATATATTCTCTTCTGATACACTGACTTTTTCTAGTTGCTGGTGACAGATTGTTGGCTGCTCTAAGCTTGGCTTATTCTTGTAATGCAGAATGCTGTCACTTTTCAGCCTTCTTGTTTCCCCACAGCAATACTTAAATCATTCAGTTTCCTGAATTCATTGTGGGCAGCACCTTAGGTTTATGGGACTAGGAGAGATTTTTGTCATAAGCATGGCTACTTGAGCTGACTTTCCCTAAACTGAGCTTGGTGTTGAATTATCTTTTAGGTTAGGTTTGGGACTGTATTTACTGATGCTGGGAGAAAAAAAAGACAAATTTTAGTACACTTTTGCCTCTGACAAAAGGTGTGTGGGGAAGGAAAGGAAATGATGAATCGAAGACAGCTTCCATGGTAGAAAATATACTGTACTAGGAAGAAAATCATCCTGGATAAATTACTGCCAAATGAATTTCCATGTATGATAGCTAATAAAATTTTGTCCTCTGTTAAACATCTGTGTTCCTGTAACTTGAATAAAAGTTATAAATAGGAGAAATTATTTAAGCTTCATTGGAAAGCAGTCTTCTATTCATCAGTTACAGCCAGCCACATTGGAAGAAAGGCCATATGGCTCTGCTCTAATCACTAAGGACTCCAAGGAGTAGCTGTTCTCTTCTGTCTCCAAACCTTGTGTTGGCTTCAGCAATTTTCTTTAGCTTGTAAGAAGGTGAACTCTATCTGGGACAGTCACTGTTCCCTGCTGGGGGTGCTGGGTGGTTGCTGTCTGGCTCAATATATGTCTTAAGCACTGGTAAACTGGCTTAATCTCAGTGAATTTGATAATTAAATTGCATAACAAACTAGTAACCGAACGTTTACTTGCTACTTCAAGGCCATGTTTCATTACAGATTCTTCTCTGGTTCCTAAAACTGATGGCTAATTGCAAGTACTGAATTTCATCTGCAGCCAGCAGACCATGATGCATGGAATTACCTGCTGCTTGCCAGTTGCATTTGTAAAATTGCTATAGATTCTCCCTGTTACCTGTGAAGATAGTTTGTAGAGAGGAGTGGCCCTGAGAGCACTACACTACTCCTAGGGTGTTTGGCACATAACAAGAAAAGATAAAAGATTGACTGTGCTGGTTAATGATAGTGGAATGTAATGGATGAAGATAGCAAAGCATGTAGGACAGGAGTCAGTGTGTGTGTCTCGGGAGAGGCCTGGCCTGTGAACTCTGGGCATGCTTTTCTTACAGTGGAGTAATGCACGTGCACCCTCCTGACCTGGAGAGTGTTTGTGATGCCCTACAGACCTGCAGGAGTGTTGGCAAGATCTGACAGCACTCTAGTCCCCCTGACTTGGCCATTCTGCTTCTGATTGCAAGATGGCCCGATTAGCCCAACATACTGGGAAATAAAAGTGCTAGAAAATAAGTGTTGAGGTGACTGGTTATGGTGGTAAATGTTGTGGGTGTTCTTAACAAGTTTCACTGAATACATTCTGCTGATTGCCTGGTTATTGGATAAGCCTTATCTTGGGCGTTAGATGCCCTTAGCATTGTTTCTTACTAAATAGCTGATGTACACACCAGCCTATTGCAAACTTGGAACGAATAATCAAATACCTGATGCATTTGCTAGCTAATGAATGCTGCTTTTATATATCTGCTTTCTTAATGAATATAAAATGAGATGTGAATTTTTAGAAATATTATGCTTGACAAAATGTAGTTTGTCTTTACAGGATTATGTTGGTGAAACTCCTATTCATAAAGCAGCACGGTCTGGTAGTATGGATTCCATAAGTGCCCTAGTGGCTCATGGTGCGCAAATAGAGTAAGTGAGGTTTTTTTTGTTGTTGTTGTTGTTGACTGTTGTGTGTCAAGCTAACTAACTTAGACCAGTAAACATAGATACTAATGTCAGGAGGCCAAGTCAAAACAGCAGACACCTGATGAAATGACAACTAGACATGTTCCACTGTAATGAAGCCCGAGATGTTTTGCGTGTCTAGTAATAAAGTTTATTTTCCTGAAGTGATGCTACATTAGTAGCAGCATTGAAATCTGATATGTTAAAATACTTATCACTCTTCTGCCAGATGCCCCAAAAATTTATATCTGGCCTGTAGTTACTCTTTGTAACAAATTTATACCTTGAATTGGTGAATAAATGTAGAAAACAAGCCCAAGCAAACATTATATGCAGAATAGCATCTCACACAATTAGCAGTTAGTTTAAGACTGTTTGTTAGTGTATTGTGTATTTGCCATGTTAACTTTTTTCTTTAAAGGTTTATGTACTGCAAAAACATTCAGAAAAATGTCACAAACTTTTGCAACTTACAGCATGGACAAAATGGATGCAGTTTTCACCTAGAAATGTTGAGTATAAGCTCTATGGCTTATAATAATGTAAATACTTAGCAATATGTTTTGATTAGAACTAGCCCTATTATTTTAAATGGTAACTAGTTACTGTATTTTAACCTGCAATATGAAACTTTAAAGTTGTAAGTGAAATAAGAATCATGTAGTTAATTTCTTGTTTTACCCTTTGGTTTCCATCTTACTGTTTTTGTAATGTTGCCCTGACAAATTACCATAAAACTTAACTCTTTCAATAGTATAGTAGAGTATTCAGGAAATATAGTGCCTTTAAGTTAATAGTGATGAACAAACTGCTTTATATAAAGATTACTTCATAGAAAAATTACACTGAAATAACTTAGGCAGCTGTCACGGTTTGTGACAGTCTTTAAATTTATAAATTCCCATTTTGCAATCATTTTCAGGTATCTTAAGATAAACGGGTTTAAATTTACTGTGGAATTGAGCAAACCTTAATTATCATCATCAATTAGTATGTAATCTTGTATATCCAATCAAAAGAGAAGTTGTGGAACTGCATAAACAATGTGAAATAAGCGAGTTAAAGAATTTGATGTGTTACATTTGTCAGACTTTCAAAATAAGCAGAGTAACTGAGGTAGGAGATGTGGCTGCAACTTTAACTTCAAAACTAGAACTTTGTTTTTTAAACATTGCATTTGCAAGCCATGGACAAAACATTTCTGTAAACCTTGGAGAGTCGTACCTGCCTCTGAACAAAGCTGTTTGCAGCAGAAGTAGGGTAGGTTTATAGCAGTTTTAGTGAACAGGAAATAATTTGAATTATCAGTTTTCTAACTTTGAATCCCATCTGTGTTTCAGTAGGATAGACTTGTCATAATTCTGCAGGTAATTGGACAGTAGAACCTGTCCAGGAAATGTAAAATCAAACACAATAGGCTGGTGGAGCAACCCGTGTTTAGATATTCAGAGGATCAGGACTTGTCCCTGTCACATAAGAGAGCTAGGCATTGACTGGTGAGGGTGAGGATTCTTTTCCATAGAACCTAGTTTCCAAACTGAGTATATTAAATTAGGCCAGATCCATGTATATGCTGTTGATATTGATTAATTTTGGGTTATCTGCACTGAAAATTGGGCTCACACTTCTAATGGTTACGTTGAGTTCCTGATTTTTGTAACATCTTGAAAATAAGATGCTCTGACAGTTTTTATCTCCTCAGTTGGAATAAAAGGAAAAGAATTTTTATCCATATAGCTAAGTTATTTGTATATATTAGTTGAAATTAAAATTTACTATATATAAAACAAAAGCAAAAATGTTTACTAAATACAGAACTAAGCACTATGTAGAACTAAAGTGCTGATCTGTATTGATGGTAGATATGGCCTTTTCACATGGATTAGCTCTTCTAATCCAGGGCTATCTTTATTTCTTCACACAGTTAAAGTATCAAAGCCTAGTTACATGAAGATGCAGCAAGTATCCCTTGTGACTGCAAATAAATGTACTGCTTATACCTGTTATTTGTAATATACATCAACTACTGCACCACCCCTATTTTATTATAGACAATAGCACAGGCATGTTGAGATTCCATTATTACACAAACACTAGTAATCAGTAGTGTAATATTGCAAGAAATTTTTATTACTGAGTGATTATTAAAATCCTGCTGTTTAAAATGAAATAACCTGGACTAGTGTAATCTTTGATATCAGTGTTTATTTCTACTTATTTGCTCCTTTGGTTGTATTGGAAACCAAAGAATATTGACAATAGTCCAGTAAGGATAAAAGGAAGAATTTTAGTTTGAATAAAATTGCCTCACTTGAATTGTCTAGTTTGCTTTGTTTCAAGCTTATTAGTATATTGCTGTTACAGAGAAATACAGTTTGTTGCAGTCTCTAAATTTCTTTAAGTTGTTGCATTGTTTTCCTAATTGATGAGAGAATTTGGGTCTCTATTCCTGTGTAAATTTTTAATAATATTAAAAAATAATACTTGTACCCTAGTGAAAATATTTTGATTTTTTTTGTGGTATTTACCTTCTCATTTTAGCTGAAGCATATTCTGTGCACAGTATGTCCTACAGCCATAAAAATGGTTGCTCCACTAACTATGGTATTCATGGACCCTTGAAGAGGGGGAAGCAGGTGGTCACAATGTCCTCATATGAGTGAAAAGGTTTGCTGTGTAACTGACTTTTTAATGTGGATAGTACCTTTTAAAGTATCCATAATAAGTGCTGGGTTTTCACTAAAAAGCATAATTATGCTATTTATGTATGGTTAATTGTGTGTTATTTATCATGGTGACAAACAAGTGTCCACAGCTCTTTATGGAGGAAAAGCCTTCTTGGTGCCATGTTTTGTTTTGCTTTTTTACACTATTTTTATGAAATGCTGGGTATGGATATATATAAATATATATCAGTATAACAATATATGAAAATCATCTATAAACACAGTATGATGTTGGATAAAAAAAGATAACCAGATGCAGCTGTTAATTCTACTGATTGGAACTCTCTGCTTTTGTCCATTTTGATGAAGTTCACTCGTGCATTGTCTGCACTTATTTCTGAACAAAAACTGTTCTGCAGCTGTCAGTTGAGCAGTTGTGTGCTCCTTAGTGACTCAGAGCTAGGGAAGAAGTTTCAAACATTGATTATTCTGGGATAGAGAGAGGTGTAACCTGTGGCACAGGATGTGGCTTGGTGTGCACCCATCCAGTTGAACACGAGTGCTTTCTTCAGAGGTATTTTTTTGGTCAAGGTACTTGAATAGCAGCATAGGAAAGCTCTTCATTCCACTGCCAGAAATCTGAAGGTTGTTGGAAAAATTGCTTTGTATACTGTGGTGAGGTGCTACAAGAAGACCCAAAGAGATAGTCTCAAGGTTTGAGGAGAAAAACTGCCATGCTGGGATAAATACACCAGTATATCTATTTCTTCCAGATGCCATTCATCTTGTGATGTTGATTTAGTTTAGGCAGATACTGCAGCCACGTTCTCATTACAGCTGTCTTGCATTCATTCGTATGGGTAAATTCACTCCTTCCTTTCCACTTCCATAATGCCAGAAATCTCTGGGATTTAGTTTTTCATCAGAACTGCTCTCCTGCCTTTGTAACAGAAACCTGTCAGATGTGGATTTCTTTTAGTTCCTCTGATTTAGCCCTTTGTGAAATTCTTGTAATGCATTTCTGTTTGAAGTGACATCTGTTTGACAGTTTGACCATTCCTGTGATACCTCAGCTTTTGTTCTTTTCATTTGTACTTTTGAGACTTCTTGGCTTTCTGAAATTCAGTCACTTCTAGTGAAGAGTCATAAGAAGACTGATGTGTAAGTTTCATGATGATGACTCAGAAATCAGCTGTTCCTTTGTAAATTCTCAGTTTCTTTTCAACCTGGAGGGGAAACTCGTGTGGCCTGTTCTCTTTGAAGGGTCTGAGGGTCAGAGATCTCCTCCATTAGTTTCTGGATTTCTTCCCCATCAATTAAAATCTTAGCAGCTGCTTGCTAACTTTTACCATTTGCTTCTTTTTCTTAACTAGCTGACTTAACTGCCAAACTTCTAATATCAAAGACAGTTTCTGATGTTAAAATCCTTACAAAGTGCCATTACTCTTGTCATGCTTTTGCTTCAGAAGCTGTACTGCTGCAGTGATTCAGTGCAGATGAATCAACATTCTTACAGTCATTTACCTAATCTTGAGAATAATGCTTCAGGTTCTTGGTGGTTATTTGTTTAGGGATAGGATTTAGGTGCTTTTGCAATGGAGTGCTTCTTACCTCTTAATGAGTATATCAATATTTATATAATCTGTTTGATACTTTTCAAACTGTGGTGGTGACACTTTGTGCACATTCTTTTTGCTCTCCAGATCACAGCTAAATGGCTGGATTAGCTACTGCATTATTAGACAGTGCAGTACAGCTGAAGAAAAAATGTCTCTGTTCTTCCATTGTACATGACAAGCATTTCATTATTGTATATAAGAAGCATTTGAAGGGCCATCACTGTAGTTAGTATTCTTCTAATGGCCATTCTGCAGAATGGAGGCTACAGGTGTTGCAATTCATTCCTCCTTTCGTGCCTTATGTAAATTCTTTCAGAAAGGCCAAGTGGTTCATACCTGAAACACTAATTCTCCTGCAAAATAATGACAGGTAAAGCTTGGTAATATCTTTGGCTTCACACTTGATTGCTATCCTTGATGAATAAGTTAAGGTGGTTTGTAGGAGGCTGTAATTGTGAAGTAAGGCATTAATTTGGATTTAGTCCCAATGAAAGATTGGGAAATACTTAAGCAGAACATACATGCATGGATAACTGATAAATCCAAGTGTGGAAGAGAGAGGCTTGGTCTTAGAGTAAATCAGGAAGAAAAAGGGTAGTTTTCAGTTACAGCTGTTTGAATAATTGCAGGAATCTGAGGCAAACTCTTTACCACTGGATTCCTGCTCAGTTTGAGAGTGGATTATTCTTGGAGGGGATGGAATAACAGCAACAGTTACTGACATCAGTGCAGAAATTGAGACTAATGTGAGAGGTGGTACTTTTTATGAATGAAGTTAAATCCTTCATTAAAGCAATGATATTTTGTGACCTTTCTGGAACATAAAGGAAGTTTGCAGAATATGGGTCAGCTTGATAGGGCAGGTTACTCATTACAGACAGGCCTTTGTGACTTCCAGCACTGCTTTCTCAGCTTTGCTTTAGTCATAAGAGACAAATAAAGAACATTGAAGTGTTACCTAGACTTTTAAATGAGGATAGCTCAGATTTCTGATAGGAATGTTACTGAGAGTGATCTCAATCTATAAGCTACTGTGCTAGTGTTGATTGTGCAGCTTCGGAGAGGTGTTGGGGTTTTTTCTGTAAGCCAAGCTATTGCTGGCACCAGAAACGTGGGTGTGGTGAAGTCAGGTGGAGAAACTAAGTGTGATGAAGTGGAACTTGGCCAGAGCACAAGTGAAGATACAAGGATGCAGTTGGATTCTAAATATGATAGTCTAATTAGTTGTGTTGTTAGTTCAGACTTTAGTGGTGGTGATGATCTGTATGGGTACTGGGCTTGATCTGCTGACAGTTTGGGACTGGGTATGTGATGAGAGAGTTGTTAATTGCAAGGCATTTGCTCTCACTTGTGCTGTGTTGAAGTGGAATTCATTTGCTATTTTAGTTTGCCTTTTCTGTAAAGTTGATCACAGTGCAACTGCTACCTTTTGTACATGGACAAAAAAAAACCCCTAAGCAGTTGTGCCAAGGTCCAGAACATGTTCAAGTTGGACAGGGAAGTTTTCTAATGTATTTCATGCTTCAGGTGACAAGACATATCTCATTGCATGGAGGCTTCACAAACTCTGGAAGACCTTTGACAGTTGTAATTTAGGGAAAATGTTTCTATTCTGTTCCAGCTTCTGTTTCCTTGTATTTTGCATGTTGCCACTCAGACATGGTAGATAAATTTTTCTTTTAAATGGAGAAAATTCTAAGCTGAGAAGAGTCTTCGTGAAGCTCATTTAAAGTAGTTTTATGCACTTCAGCAGTTTCTCAATCCAGATCTTCTGTCTGCTCGAGTAAGAGCATCAAATTACTTGGTCACAATAACTAAAATGCTGTGTGCTTTGATAGTTGCCCTCTCCATGCTTGTTAAGGGAATATAATTAATTCATCTCATACCTTTGCTCTTTTCATTCTTGATTATTTACTATTTTTCTCCCCCTTTTGGCACAAAAGTACTTGAAAGTTCATTTACCTCTTTTCTTCAGTTTATTGCCAAGCTCTTACTGTCCATGTTTTTTGGACTAAATCACTTCAACTTACTTCCATGTTTGGTATATTTGAGAGATTTCTTTCTTAACTTTTCTAATTCTAGGCTATCACTGGTTGAGGAGAAATAACATTTTTTATTTGCTACTAGAAGCATCTTGGCAGTATCTGCATTGCAAGACTGTTTATCTTTTCAAGTCAGTTTGCCCTGAGCTTTCCTTAATAGTCTTCAATAATGATTTCCTCATTGTGAGCAGCTTTATCTTCCAGTCCAGGTCTGTTTCTGGCAACCTGATAGCAGCAGCAGTGATAGGTCTCATTTTCATGAAGTTGGCTAAGTAACTCTTACTGCCTTTGGATTTGGCTGCAGCACTAAAAAGATGCTGATTTGGAATTAATTTTTGGTAGTGACCTAGGAAATACCTATTTTTATTTTATTACAGAAAGACTTTCCTGTTCTGCTGCATTGCCATCAGATTGTTGTTCCAAGTGTTACTGTAGACTTTCATACCTTCCTTTTGCAAGTTTTGTTTAGGAATCACTTCTGACAATCTTTCAGATATAAATTCTGAAAGTCAGAAGGGTCTAAATTGTTCAGACAGAAGTTTTACTTGCAAATGCAATTCATTTTCACAAGAGATACTGAAAATCAAAGTCCACTCTTGCAGGTCTTTCCTGAAGCATATGAATTGGCAAACAGATACAGCAAGAAAGTCACTGCCTGTTGGTGATGCTTGTAGTAATTGTGATGTTGCTGCTACGGATAATGAATTCTTTGTTCTGTCAGCAGTTGCTCAGTTGAGAGTTGAAGGATCTGGGAGCTGCTCATGGCTGCATAATTCAGAGTGAACTTTGATATCTAGGTGAAAAAAAACCTGTCTTCCCAAAGAAGAGCTTCCTTCTTGCTAGTATATTCACCTTGTTCTGATTTTGGAGGATGTTCTTAGAAACTCTACCTCTGTTTTTAAATGTCTAAAATTATTTTCAAATGTCTAAAATCATTTCAGCTGCCACATGTTTTGTTGTGAAATGAAAACTTGGCACCAACTTGTGCTTTTGTAGATGCCCAGTATGTAATTCTAGCATGAATTTTTATAGCTGTTCCCAGCAGTGACACACATCTGTTGAGTCAAGAATATTTTTCTCTTGGTATCTGGAAAAAAAAACCCAACCAAAACACAAAACAGTTCAAAACTATTTCACAACTTTTATATTTGGACACCAAAGGGTTAAAACACTCTAAAGTTTAGTGTTTTAAAATCATCTTGCTTTAGAAATTTTAGCCTAGTATACTGATGTTTGTATAGGAAACGTGTTATTTTCTCACTGTGGGCATTTTAGTGTTCTGATCATTTTGTTGTTTTTTTCTTTTTTTCTTTTTTTTTCCCTCTTTTTCTGTTTTGTTTTAATCCTTGTATCTGCTAATTTTTGTATAGGAATAGTTACTAATTCTTTTGAGATACAGCCTACTAAATTTAAAGTAATTGAAGCCATGAGTTGACCGGTAATTTAATCCATTCTATATAAATTTCAGTGAAGAGCTGACAAATTGGTTTCAGGATGAAAGTAATAATGCTTTAAAGGCATAAAAGGCTTAGTATCTTGTTGTTAAGGTGGTCACATGCTAATGGCTTACATATTGAATAATGTGCTACAGCACTTTATGTATGTTAATGTACCTTTGAATCTTAATGTTGCCTGCAAATATGTGATCCCTTATGCTATAAGTTTCCTGTTTATGCACCATTGCCCGTTTAAATCAAACAGAAGATTCTGAAACTGTGAAAACTACACATGTCAATGTTTTACAGCTACGTAATTCGAATTGACTTGATTTTTTCAAGTAATCCTAGAAAGGGGGAGCATTCCATATAGAAACTGCTGAAACTGCCACAGGTGCTTCTCCGAAAACCTTACAGTTGTGGCATTGAATGTTCAGTATCGCTTCCTTTCTGCACACAAGGCATACTGTTGAGGTATTTGTTGCGGTGATTGGTTTTAATGCTAATCTAGGAATTCAGATATAGAATCTATAGATTTGCATGCTTTGCTTACCCTAATTTACAGTTATCTACTTTTTTATTTGTAAACTAACAATAGATAAGTTGAGATCAGTGTTTTTTAACAGATATTACGTTGCTATACGAAAACTGTGGTTTATTTTCTGAGATTGTCGCATGGCATTAACAAAAACACAGTAAGCTGTAGGTGATGTGATCACTATTGGAAATTAAACTTGTAGGGTTTTGGGGTTTTTTTTACATTTATGAATGGGACTTTTTTTCAAAAAGATTTACTGTTGACTTTGTAGCCAACATTTGTTTTGGTTTTCAAGGTATGTGACATTATAAGTGGAAGATGTTGTATTTCAAATGTATTTCTATGTTAAAGACACATAGAAATGAACTTGCTTTTTTCCTCAAATAAATATAAAAGTTATGAACAATTGAAGCAACAGAGAATGAAGTTTGATAGAATCATTAAATGTTAGGGATTGGAAGTTTTAAATCTGTTCAGTATAATTTATATTTCAATGTGAGAAGCACAAGTCATCTTTTCTTTCTACAGATCCTTCTAAGATGAAGTTTTGTAAGTTACCTTGACATAAATCTTTCTTACACCAAGGTAGATACAATTTTAAGTTTTAGTTTGTTTTGCTTTACTTTCTGTAACTTAATCATAGTGGAAGTGTCTTGTGTATTTTTTGAGAGTTTGCTTCAGATTCTTTCTTTCCCTTAGTGAGCTTCTCAAACAACAAATAGTGGATAGACTGAAATAATAAAAACATCTTCAACTGGAGCTAAACTGCAAATTAACTTTGTGCTTCTGTGCACAACATTTGGTCAGATAACATACTTAATCTCTTTTGGTTTTGAACAACAGTTGAATTACACTTCCAGCCAGCATTTTGAAAAGCATTTCAGAAGATGGAAATAAAAGCTTATACTTCATCAGTGTCCTCTGTATAGCTGCATTGATACCAGGATTTTCAGATGAACTGGGCCTTTAAAATGGGAATTCTGATTATGTCAACTGAAGGGAGAAAAATAACAAAAAAGTCCTCTTCATACCACGAGTAGCCAGTTCTGAAGACTTCTGTGGACAAAGCTCGATGAAAGAAGAACATTGAAAAAACTTGAAGATCACCTACTTCTGCTTTCAGACTTTCCTCAGCTTTTCTCATGGATTTTTTTTTTTCTATTTAGAATAACTTGTAATATGAAAACATATCTTTCAAGTTGCATTTGTCTGTCTTACTTAGCTTTGGAGTTAGCATCTTATTTCTGTACTTTTGCACAGAAAACAATACGTCTTTATCACTCCCAGCTCCTGGATTTTTAGCCTACAAGGTGGGCTGAGAGTAAATAATATCATGCTTCATGATTCTAATTTCTTTCCAGTAATAAGAATTACATGGAAATAATGAGTGAACTATAAAGCAGAAACTGCTAAATTGAAAGAATCTTAATGTATTTGTTATTCAAATACAAATTGCTTTAAAAAATATGCAAAGTGTTTTCTACGAGTAGAATGAATTGACTCTCTGACTGCTTGCCAAAACTGCTTAGACCTGGCTCTATACTGTCCATACTAGTTATGTAAGGAAATTGTCTCCCATGTGTCAGTTCATGTATTTTCCTGTCTGGAGTAGGTGCCAAAAAGGAAATTGTATTTTCAGAGCTTTATCTTTCACTGTCCTTCCTTCAGCTTTTCTGCCTGTTCCTGTAGCTAGGCTGAATTCTTCAGTTTTTTACTTAGTTTTTTTATTGCAGAGAGAGAGAGAGAGAGGGAATTAAGCTTTTGGTGCACAGCTGTCTGTTGTGACAGTAACTAGGCCAGCCTTTAGAAAATGCTGCACCAAGTCAGTGAGTGCTGTTTAATAACAGACTGGCTAATCATAAAATGCATGTCACTTTTCAAGGTTTAGCCTGACTTTCTTCCTTGTCATAGGATTTTTCATCCATCCTTCTACACCTTCCTTACTGGAAAGCCTACCCATGGCTTCTTCCCTCTATGGTCATCTTTGAAAAATACCAGTCTCTCTGGCTTATTACTTTCCTGGTCTTGCTTCAGCTAGATAGCCCACCTTAGTCCTCAACTTGGGCAACTTGGCACACACACATGCACAAAATCACAAAGGGAAAAAAAAAACCAAACCCCTCCCTACCCCTTCTCACTCCTACCCCTACCCAAAAAAAAAAAAAAAAAAAAAACCCAAAGAAAAAATCCACCCACAGAACCTGCAGGAAATTTCCGTACTAATTTGTATATTCTGAGTAATACAGCTACAGAAATAGAGCTGTCATATTTGCTGTATGATTAGCAGTAACAAAAGGGCAGCTTGCCTGAGGATTTAGTATCAAACAGTGTGTTCTGAGCTTTGCAGCTTCTGCTATTTCAAGATGTTTAGGCTAAAGGATCAAAACGAGTACCGAAGGAATTTTTAACTTATAAAAAAGCACAGAGGATGGGTGGAGAAGAAATTATTCAAGTCTGAAAGCTTGAGGTATTTTAGTCCATGTTGCCCAACACTTTACTTTTTTATTCCACTTTCACAGCCCAGATCTTGAAGTTATTTTCAAATAGAATATCCTTTACCTAGCCAAACCTTTTTCTTTATATAGTCAGGTGTGAGAAATGAAGAAAAATACCTTCCAAGGGGCATCTCTAATTACTGAAGCAGTTGAAAGTTTACTCAGATATAGTGATTACCTCTTGGAGTTTCCTGTTTGATGGATTTTATGGGATTTTTAATTTTTTTTAAGCATGCAGTCCATGTCATGTATAGTCCACTTAATGGCCAGGTGAATCTTCAGTTACTACTTCTCCTTTTCACTTGATAGTTTGCATATAATTGTCATTTATAACCAAGAACTGACACAGGCATTATGCATAAGAGCTTGAGCTCCTCTTAGTCTTGTGTGTAGTTGGGGCAGTGAACCACTTCATTTCCTATCATGCAGTCGGGTTACAGTAGCAGCTTCTACTTTCTTAGCTTGTGGACTAAGCTGAGGTAGCTGCTTCACTTTCAGCTGCTGGCAGCTTCTGAGGTAGACCATACACTGCTGATTTAGTAATGGATGTATTCCCAGTTCCTTCTAACTGCTGCTGTAACAGGGTTAGTACCACTCTAAGTCTGCTTTTAAGGAATGATTTAGTAGATCTCCTAGTTTTTTAATTAATTAAAGTAATCAAAGGTTTCTAGACGGTCTCTAGGATTGTATTTTTCTGTTATGCACTCTGAAGTCTCACAGTGATGGCAGGATTTCTAGCTGTTTTGGTAGCAGGTAGAACTATTCCTATCTGGTAAAACAGTGATGCCTGTTAAGAGCATCATCTTCCCTACTCTGTGCATACATGTGACTGAGGTAGCTGTTTTTTCTTGGGTTACTTGCATTCAGTTAGGGTGAGCTCCTGTAGCACAGCTCCTGCTGCCTTTTGTGTTCCCCCTGACAGACTTTTCCTTCTAGAGAAGGCTAGAAAAAGAATATTAAAGAAGGAGGTCTTTTTATCTTTCTACCTTGTTTTTCAGAGAGTGAGACTTGGGAGTTTCTGCCAGTTTTGTCAGCTTTTCCTGGTGTCTTTCCTGTTAACATTGGAATGCGAGCCAGTTTAACTGAAATTTGAATGTCCCAGAATAGTCATGCTTTGATTAAGTTAATGGAAATTGACTACAGGATATAGAAAAATTGCATAAATTAGTGTTCCCACTGAGAGGGAGCAGAGGGAACTTAATAGTCGTGGTTTTGTCTGTAGCAGTTGGCCAACTAGTTTCTTTCTAAAGTTATCTAGATCCTGTAATATTTTTTTTTCTCTCTCTGTTTTTCATTACTAATTTATGAATGCAGGAAGTTATCTTGAAATTAATAGGCTAAATTCAGACTCATTTTCAAGAGAGACATTTCTAAACTCTCAGAAGTGGAATGTTACAGTCATTGTGCTTGAGTCCCTTAGAGCCCTGCAGGATTTCCCCAGTCCTCTTAGAGAACAAGCACATCTTTTGCCTGTTAAGAGTAGTCTGTTCAGGAATAGATGGGAAGGGGACAGATACATCTAAAAATAGCAAAAGCCATTACATTTTAAAATCTGACAACACAAGGTTCATTAATTTTGTTTCTGGGAAACTTAACTTTTCTTTCCTGGAGTTTGGCCATGTACCTGTACACACCTGCATATTAGTTTTGTACATCCCCAGGTGCCTCTGGCAACTTGCATTGGTATTCCTCTGGGAAATGATGGCTTAACTGTGGTCTGTTTTGCAGGCCATTTTTCAAAGCAGAGTTGTTGTTCTATATCATTTGCTAAGTAATAGAATTTCTTCCTCCTTAAAGTTTTAGGTCACACTGTGTTGTTTTGGTAATTTTTATCTTTGCACAGCTTAAATTTGCCCTTGTTTACATTTCCTTTACTGTCGCTTTGGGGCTTGCAAATTTAAAACATGTTCCAGAGAACTGAGCTATTCTTTTTGACCAAAAAAGGCCATGTTGAAATGTCTCTGAAGTTGTGGTTGCATTGTGTGACATTCATATGTTACACAAGTAAATTGGAACTGCTAGAACAGCAGTGAATGTTGGTGAGCAGGGACCTCAGCAGGCTGTGTAGTTCCACGTGGGAAAGGACTGACTGCAGAATTCCTGAAATGAGAATCTCTTAAAATGAAGGGGAGACAATCCTCTGGAGATGCAACAACTTTTCTACTCTGAAACCTTCTCCTAATGCCTAACTTAAAATATCCTTTGTTGGTGTTAATCCCACTCATACACTGCCTGCACTGGACACAAACCTGACTATTCTCTTTTCAGCTATCTTTTAGGTATTCAAAGCTCACACCTCAACATGAGCTTTTATATCTTTTGACTAGCTGGGTGTTTCAGTCTTCTGAAGTCTTAATTTCTAGACTGCTCTTGGCTGCTGTTGTCTGGATTGTCACCAGTAGTGTAAGTAAATGTAGACTTAGAATATTATAGTATGGAATTAAATTACCCTGATCTAGCCTAATGATTTCTCTGATTCTGTAGTATTTTATTCTTCCAAAATGTATGTAATCCAGCTGTATCCATTTATGGAATTGGTCTTTAATAGTTGGTTTATAAAGATATTTTTAGTCTTTAGATATTATAGAAAACAATTTGCAGTGATCTAGGGAGCAAAGCTGGGCTTTTCTCTTTGATTTCTTTGTATGAGCTGGAGTGAGTTGTTTTTCTACTTCATATGAGTTTCAACAGAATTAGGTCTATTAATCTTCTGAATTCTTACTCTGGCTGCTCTGTTTCTGGATTTTAAGTAATGAACTTGTCTACTGAAGCAAAGAAACAAAAATGCAATTTTCTCACGAGTGAGATCTGTCTGGTAAGGTGGAAAAAGCTTCTGAAGGATTTATTGGCATCTTTCACTTTACAGTCTGGTTTTGTCATTTCTAGCCCTCTTGTCTCTACTTCTAAGCACTTACTTAAAAAGTCACCCTGTATTTCTAAGCACAGGCATTATTTATTTGTGCAAATGCATGCAGTTCAGCACCCTTTCACATGGAATCTCCACATCTCTACACATCCTACCTGATGTCATTTCTAGTCTCCTTGATGCATTAGAACATTTCAAATCCAGTGCCATTCTCTCGTGCATGGAGAAGTCGTGGTTGAAGTAACAAAGCAAGTCCCAGCTCTTATGATGTCACACACTTTGAAATGAGAAACAAACCAGAAAAAAAAAACAAAAAGTATAAGCAAAGCATAACTAAGTATAGCATCTTTACCTATCTATCTTTCTATGTATGTATATATTTTATTGTTAGGAAGAATAGTGATGATGTTGTTACTTTAGAAACCACAATGCCATGGACAATTGCCAAGTCATGTTAAGTTTGTTTTGAGTATTTGATCTTTTGCTCAAGTTAAAGCAATAGATTGCAGAATGCACTGCAGAAGGTGGTAGAATTCAAGGCTTAAATTAGTCTGAAGTTTATGTAAAGATCAGATACTTCAGACTATTGTAGAGTAAAGCATTTGGGGAAGTTTAAATAGGAAGATGTTCTTTCTAAGGCACATAGTATACTGATTTTATTTTAAAGTGTATTGTCTCCCAGATCTTGCTTAGAAGCCAGATATATGTTTGAAAAGTTAGTTATAAAACTAAGATTGATAACTAATTTCTTAATGGAAATTTGCTACGTGTTATGTTTTCTCTCATCACCCACAGATAGATAGTCAGTAAGGGCAGCAGCAGCAGCCAGCTAGCTTGATGAATGAGTGTAATTCAGTGTCTTTGTATTGTACAGCTTGAGAAATGCCAGTGGCCTGACAGCAGCAGACCTTGCACATACCCAGGGCTTCCAAGAGTGTGCCCAGTTTCTCTTGAACCTCCAGAACTGTCACCTGAATCGTTTCTATAGCAATGGCACCTTAAATGAGGTTCATCAGAACGCAGGTCCCAATCCATTCAGTGGTGGGACAAGTCGAAAGAGATCCTTTGAAGATACGGAGTCTGCTGGAGTGAAGAAGGCTAGAACAGAAGGTGAGACCACGGAGGTAAAAGGGATGGGGTGATACTGTTACTGAGAAAGGAAAATAAACATTTTAAAGCCTTACAGAGTGGATGTTATTATTGTCAAACTCCCATACACGTTTGAATTACATATTTATACAAGAATATGAATACGATTATTTTGTGCCACAAGATCCCAGTTCTCCCTGTCTGTCATCATCTTGGGCTGTTCAGAATTTTCTATTTCCAGAAACTGCTAAAGTTACATGATGCCAAGAATAATATGTGGAGGAGTAGGAGCTGAAACTTGCTTCTACTCCTTCCTGAATTTCTTCTCCTTTAGGAAAGCCAAATAACGTTGTGTTAATTCACAAAGATGCCCAGATGTTCTGATGGTATTTTTCCACTACAGGATTAATTCACAATTCAAGAGCTGTTTGCTAGATAAGATGGATGAAAGAAATGTAATGCAAACAGCTTCCAGGAGGATGTAAGACTACAGTGTACCCTAAGGATTCCTGTTCAGCCTTGTGCACTGAGGCTACTTCTCCTTTCACTGCCAGCAGTGATGCAGTAGTACAACCTCGAAGATATTCTTTTGGGGGCTACATGAAATTCTTTTTTACATCTTATAAAAACACCTTTAATAACACTCTAGAGAATATCCTCTGCTTCCTTTCATGGGTCATGCCAGTAATTAAAAGAATGCACTATTCACTCAAGCCTTGTTTCATTTTCCTGTGTTTAGCCACCAGGAAAGGCACTTTGTAGGCCTCTCTTGAAGATACTTTCTTCAGTTAAAGTTGATATTGTTCTAACAGATGTGACTTGTTGTGAGCCAAATAAAAGGGCCTCAAACAGTGCTTAATTCCAGATAACAAGAGGGGAATTGAGATGAAAACAATGTTTCTAATATGACACAGACAATAGAAATGGTGTCAATATTGACATGCTAGTGTCTGCTATTGTTATCTAGTCACCATTTCAGTTGTACCAGGATGAGAGGCCTTGAAGGGGGTACTCCATAGCCACTCATAAATGGGATAATCCATAGCCACTCAGAAACTGGGTATATTACTTTGTGTGGTTGCTCTGTATATCACTGCATGATGGAGAAAAGTGCCTGTGCAGTCAAATGCAAGACAACTGCTCAGGAATAATGTCCTTAAGTAGCTACACAGTATGAGAAAAGCAGTGTACAGCTGCCCCTCAACAGCTACAGAAGGGTATCTTTACTGCACTAATGTTCTGATATGGGAAGGAGCTTTTTGAAGTCAAAAGGTCTTCTGTTTTGAAGAGCTTTTCCTTCTGAACCTTCCTAACCAGGCAATCTCTTCAACTCAGACAATGGCTTCAATGCAGTCAGGAGGTAACATTGCCCCACAGCTCTGGGAAGGGCACTGGGCAGCTGATTTCACTCTAGGTTACCATGAAATGAGAGAGTCTGCCTTCCCTTGCAGTGTAAGCCATTGGTCAGCAGAGACATTGGACTGAGCAAGCAAAGAGACAGTATCTTTAACTGAATGAAGTCTCCCAAGCAATTGCAGAGGAAACAGAGTCAAGTTGTGCCGTGGGGAGGTTTGGAAGAGGAAAATTTTCTTCACTGAAAGGGTTGTTAAGTGCTGGAGAGGCTGCCTGGGGAGGTGGTGGATTCACTATTCCTGGAGGTGTATATGTGACACTGAGGGACATGGTTTAGTGGTGACCTGGCAGTGCTGGGTTAATGGTTGGACTTGACAGTCTTAAAGGTCTCTTCTAACCAAGTGATTCAATGATTCTGTTTTAGAGAAGCACTCAGAGTAGGGTGGTTTTTTTTTTGTCATTTTCACCAGTATGGCTTTTAAGACCTTTTCCAAAAAAAATTCTAAAAGCTTGTCTGCATTTGCTTCTGCAAAGCAAGCCCAATTTTGTGCTACTTTTGCCTTTCCCAAAACTAGGCTGCTTGGTTGTCCTTTAAAGGCTACTTGTACAGAAGGCTCCCGATGTTCATGGAGAGTGCAGGCAACCTGTGTTTATGGAGAAGGGGCAGGTTTTGATGGCTACACTCCAAACTGGAACAATTCATGCTTTGAAAAAACCCACTTGTGAGCAAGCACAGCATATGCCTCTTACAAGGACCAGCAGTGGAATTAGAGGAAGAAAAAAACTACACTTTGCTTTTTGTCCTGGAACAGCTAAACTGGCCAGTGTGGGAGGGTTACTTCCCATGTACTTTTGTTTATGTCCACCTATGTCCCTGCTGTCCTGTACCTAGCATTATAAACTTCAATGCCTCAAAGTTAAACAACACTGCTATAAATGATACTGTGCTACAAAATAGTTAACTGCCCAAATGTAATCCAAAAATTGACATCCAGAGGCTGGAGCTGAACTTAACAGAAGTCAGTGGCCACTTACCGAGTAGTTTTTATTCTTGCCTGGGAAACATTAGCTGGATTTTATGTCTTTTTTGCTGAAAGCAGTTCCAGAGATTTCACTGTGCTTCCTGGGCTGGTTGGAGGGTGGTGCACAGGGTGAAGAATACAGTGATGGTGCACACCAGGCAGTGTGTTTGCAGCAATCCTAGACCCAGCCCCTGTGGTTCATGGCCCTTGGCAGATTGTTTTCTGTACTGTGCTTTACATACTTCACAAAGTATTGACTTGCTGCTGCTTTAGGTGTTCTTGGTGAGGTGAGGATGGAAGGTTTCTCCAAGCGTACCCTTGAATTGGCCAGAATGAAATTAACTGCACTTCATTACACTTCTAGGTAACCAGGAAAAAACCCCCCTTGGTTTAGGGTAATTTGAAGCCCACTGATCCAAGAACCCTGATGTCCTTTAAGCCCCATGTGATCTCTTTGGCCCTGAACTACTTCAGCAGTGATAAAAAGTCTAAAAGCAAGTAGTTCATAAAAACTTCTGTTGTGCCCAAGGCAATTAGAGCTGACTGGCAGTCTGTTGAAGTGGTTCTTTAGAAGATAAGAGTGTGTGCAGCCTTCACAGAAAAGTGTGTTAGTGTCAGTGTGAGGGCAGTGGGTGTCTGCCAGGATAGCACTGGAGCAGTGCTTGGGGTGGTAGGTACAAGAGAGAGTAAGGACAAGCCCATCTTGCTCTGAAGCATTTCCCAAGCACTCTAACCACATCCTGGCTTTTCTCAGAAGACGGATATGTTTGATATCTCTTGAAGGGGAGTGTGCCTGGAGCAGTCTGGTATGAATGGGGAGTGGGTTACTGGGAACTGGCCTTTGAGAGCGAGAGGGAGCAGTCCAGACTGCAAGCATCCAAATAGGGGGCACAGGCTGCCTTGTGTATGTTTTGCATGCTTCTCTGTTAAGAGTAACTGAAATTGCTCTTTATTCAGTTATTGCATCAAACTAAGAATTGTTTGAGCACAGTCTGATTGGTACTCTGGTAATTCTCCATTTTGAGGGATTAAATGAATGTGCAGGCACTTCTCACTTACTGTGCATTAGGAATGTCAAACATGTCAAAAGCTTTCAGATAGGAGAGGTGTACTTTGTCAAAAGCTTTTGCTTTAATAATCTAAGTGCTCATCTGTTTATTGGCTGAGTTTTCAACTGTGCATCAGTCACTAAACATGACTTTTTTCTTTCATCAGTTTACAGCTTTGATGGCTTAATACCAATGATGAATGGAGGAGTTGAGGACGATGCTGACAATATGCACGTTGATAGAGAGTTTGCTGTTGTATCAGGTGGGAGTGGACAGTTTCCTGTTAACTACAACAACACTCAAATGGTTGAAGACACCAAACAACAGGAGAGTACTTCTGTTGGACCAAAAGAAATTGAAATATACACTGTTTCTGCAATGCAAACTCCTTGTCGTTGCAAGAATCAATACGCATTTTATTTTTAAGTACAAACCCTAGTCCTTTATTTTTGCACATCGTTGTCTGGAGTCCTGAAAACTATTGTATTGCTGTAACACCCATTATACTGGGGGTTTAGTAGGTGTCTGAAATTGGCTGTTTCACACAATATATTGTAATGGTGAAAGAGATGGTTTATTAATAGTTTATTATTATTTCAGATAAACAGAAATCTACAGTGGCTGTTTCACATTTAACCTGAGGCTTGTATTGCATTGTGCCTTGCTTTCAGTTGCTGTCATTTCAGGTTAAAGGAAATTCAGAAAGAATTTAAATTCATTTCATTTCCATTAAATAGATTTAATTGTTAATAAGAAGACTTGATAGGGAAACATATCCTAGTGCTTATATAGCTTTGAAAACAACGTCGCAGCACAACTGTATTCCAAATAGTTCAACAAATACTCTAAAACAGTCTAGACATATGCCATCTGTTCAGACAAGGTGACATCAGTGCAGGATCCTGCTATGGGCTTTTTAATGTAAATAAAAGACTGGGCATCACAGGTCTTTAACATACAGAACTTGGAACACAGTTCTTGTGTTTTGTACCAATCCTCTTGAAACAGTCAAAATGCTACTAGTTTAGTGAATATTAATGCTCTCAATTTTTTAAGGGCTGCTTAATCAAGATACTTTTGGTGACCCCAGGATGTTTATAGAGTTTGATTAAAGCTGTCTTGGTTCAGCTTTTTCCATGTGCTTTGTAGGCAAAGGCATGGGGTTCTTCTACAGTGCATTACTGCATTCAGAATTTAATTCTGACTTTAATTTGTTCTGTGATAAATTACATTTATGCTTTGTTCCACAGATCAAATTCACCAAAGGGAATGATAATTAATAGATATTTTAATATATTAGGAATAAATATATATACATATAAATATATATATATAAAATCATTACTTAAAAATTAGGAAGTGTTCTTATTTATGGAGAAATGATTGTCTTTCATAAATATACTCTATTACTATAGGTGCTAATTTTTAACAAATAATAACATTCTAGAGTTACTACCAAGACTCTTCATTACCTACTTTTGCGTACTAACTGACATCAGTGCCATTTTTATCACATTGGATTTGGCAGAGCTAGCCTATACAGTCTTATTTTTCAGCAGTTCCAATATTGCACTTTCCAGTTAATAAACGCTGTATGAAATTCCTTCTGTGCATTTTCATCACTGAAATAGTAGCTTTGGTGTCTCGATGGCTTTGGATTGGGTTTTTCCCACTCTCAGTAAGAATCTGTGAGCTGAGCTGAGCTGACACAGTTGCTCTGACTGGTGTAGGGACTGACCAAGAAACTCCAGGTTAGCACTCCCAGCGAGTTCCCAGTCGAACATTTCTGTGTCGCTGCGCGGGACCTGTCGCTGCTGGAATCCCTGCCATGGGCCACTGGAGAACTGAAACCAGGTTCTGCTTGTCCCACAGTGGTACTCATCACTGTCACTTCAAACAGCAACCCCGGGTGTGGGAAGTCACCAACAGGCTTACTGGCTTGAATGGGAAATCCTCAGTAAATGCAATCCTGTTATGCATATAGGTTTATGTCTTCACATATACATAAACGTATGTGCACTTACCCAGGGATGATAACGGGGTGTAAAACCTTTAACGTCAGCAGATAGCTCTGTAGTTTCTACATTTGCCTTCTCATCTTTACCAATATAGATGGCAAACAGATCTCCTTTACCAGGAGGCATGTTTAAGGCAGAACTGATCACCCATTTTTTGTTCTAGTACTTTTGGGTACCACTGCAAAAGCATTTCAGGCATAGTGATGAAATCTGTTTATGAAAATAAAAGCTATTGTAATACTCTACATTCAGGAGAAAGTGCTTTAAAAAATAAACTGTCAGTGGGTTTTGCATGCACATTTTTAGAATTTGGTTTTCTACTCCTAATCTTTTCAGTCTTCTGTGCACTCTGCTGTTGTATGGCCTTTTGCGTGTGGATTGTACAGATGTTATAAACTTACCATTAAATACAGCCCTGCCCAGGATGTTATCCAGCAAGCTGATAGATGAATTGAACTGCTTCCTGAATACAGGAATTTTGGAAATATATAATTATATTATATTAGCGCCCGGGCATAACATTTCTTTATTTGACCTATTTCAATGTATACTGTACTGAGAGTTAACACTAAAAAGAAGGAAAAAAAAAAAGCCACAGATAAATTACAGCTGAAAAATGAAAAAAAAAACAACCCACCCTTCACCCTCTCGCAGACACTCAGTTGTTGTTTGTACGGAGTCTTTCATCCCGAGGGCATTGCATTTAAGGTGGAAAGATGAATTCTATTCCACCTTTCAGAACACTGCCCAAGATGTTGTCTTGCAACACTTCATCCCGTACAGTTAACTGCAAACAATCTGAGACATCCACAACCTCTTACAAAGATTGACAGAGGCCTCTTTGCACAGTGACTGTAGGCAGGTAGTTGTATTTTCTTGCTAGCTGCATAGATTCTCTACTACAAGCGTACTGACTAGCTCTCGTCACTTTGAGCTGCTTGCAAAGGGCAGATTTCTTTTCAAAGCCTTGTACAGAAACATGTTTAAACCCAGTGGAGTATAGTGGAGACTTTTTGATGTATTTCGATTTATTCTTAATTGTTGGTGACAGGTGTATTTCTTAATGCAGATATGAATAGCAGTAGCTCCATATTGAGTGCACTGACAAATGGATGTGCCATCAATGGACATTTGGATTTCAGCGCCGCGCAGCAGCTCGGTGGGATGGATGCCAGGCGTGAGGAGTGTTTAACATTAACACCTAACGGAATAATTCCCGGAATAACTTCTCCCAGTAGGCATCGGATTCATACCAGCAACGGCAGCGAGGAACCGGAAAAAGCCATGAATAATTCCACTGACATGTGTGGATCTCTGCACCTGAACGGCAGCCCCAGTAGCTGTGTTTCTAACCGGCCCTCGTGGGTGGAAGACCCCGGAGATACTTTGCACTATGGACACTATCACGGTTTTGGGGATACTGCTGAAAGCATCCCCGAACTCAGCAGTGTTGTTGAGCATTCCAATTCTGTCAAGGTGGAACAGAGATACGACAATACTGTCCTAGGCACAATGTATCTGTACCACGGTTCCTAGGCGAGCGGCCTCTCTGTCCAACGCAGATTGCAGTTGCTACCAAATGAAAGTGGGGGGGACAGAACCCCCCCCCACAGCATTAACGTTTGAAGATTGCAACTTATTGCTATTTTTACACTTTGTTCATATGAAAAGTAAACCGTTAATTTGACAGCCTTATACAGTAGTTGTAGTTTGTTGCATGTATGGGGCTTATTTAGTGATAAAGTAGGTGCTGTTATGATGGAATGTTTCTTATTTTCCTTTTTTATTATGGAATGTTCTGGTTTTGTATTTTTTATTTCTAAGCTTGTGAACACTATCCCTTTTTAGAGCTGTTTCCCTTTTATTAAAATGATGTTTAACTGAATTTTGTGAAGAAAATGTTACATACGTGCATCTCCTAGAAGTAAAGATTTTTCTTTTCCATATCTTTTGCCGAAGCTATGGTAGCAATATCAGTGCCAGCTATCACTATGCAAGGTTGAAAGTGGCAATCTTATGGAGCTTCTCTGACTTCATAGTTCGGACGTTTCTTTGGGATAATTAGCTGTTCACCTTTGCCATTCTGGGACGAGTTGCTTAAAAACGCCGAGGCAGCATCGGAAGAAGTTCCCGTTTCACTTCCCGTAGCGTAGAAGTGCTTTTTGTTGTGGTTGGGCTCTGCATCCTAGAGTGGGCAAGTGGGCTGCCCGGGTTCTGTCGCCACTGGGCATGCCTCAGGTTAGCTGGGGATTTGTGGCAGTTTTCTTTGGCTTCTCCTTTCAATGTACGCTTGGTATTTTGCCATGGCTCACAGACCGGAGGCATGTTGGCGCTGTTCTGCTTTGTACACAGTTGAAAATTTGCTGTTACTTGTTAGAGAATTTTTGCCAAGTCAAAATATTTGAGTTTTGACTGTCTTGGATATACATTTATTGTCCGTTTGGTTTTATTCTTTTGGTTTTGTTTTGTTTTTTTTTAACATACGCTTTGGAAATGTAATGTCGTGTACTCTTTTGACTATGCTCACGGAAAATACATTGTATTTAAAGCTTAATACACAAATCAAAATTCATAGAAGTGCACTATATGAGCACTAATAATCTAAGTTGCTGCTTTGTGTTACGATAAGTGAAGAGTGGGGAAGAATATGGTAAATGAGACAAGCCTTCTGAATTGTGTTGAATTTTTGTTCTTGTTTTGTTCAAAAAGGGACCTTTACAAATTGGATTTTAAAATAAACAAACATATTACATTGTATCTTAATATTTTGTTTAGACATTATTATTTTATTGGCAACTTGAGCAAGTTTTTAATGGTTTTCACATTTCTCCATAATCTTTCTCAGTGGAAAGTCTTGATTCTGTCAGAAGCAAATCAGAACAGCCAGTAAGTTGTCCTCAGCTGAATTACAGAAACTGGATATTCTGTGTATCAAGGTTGTATCAGTCTTGAACTAAAAAAATGGATTAAGATCCAGGCTGTGATTCTCAGGAAAGTTATAGTTTCCTTCAGACATCTTTGGGCAAAATGCTATGGAGTACAGAGAGGCCAGTGCTCCATGTAGTTCACTGAAAGAGAAGTGTTGCACAACTTAAATGTTTTTAACACAGTTAAAAACAGTTAACACAGTGTTAAATGTTTTTAACAATTGATCCTCTAATTCTAGATAACAGAGTTGTGGAAGAAGGCTGAGACATATAGAGATCAGATTAAGATGAGATGCTCCTTGGCTTCAAGACCCATTGCAAATGCTTTCAGACCTCGTGAACTTTGCTGAACATTTGCACCTGACTGTGATCAAATCCTGATCCTTGTTCAGCCTCCCATTCCATAAGCTAGCAAAAGACAGTGTATTTTACTAAACCTACTTAACAAGCTCTCATCCTTCTGCAGTCTGAAATTGAACCTTAGAGTATTATTTATAGTCAAGTTGTAAATCACTAAGGAGCTTCTGTCTTCCTATTACAAATGTAACACTTCCAGAAGAGCTGCATCACAAAATACTGAAGTAAACCCTGATCACAGAACAAACCTAGAGTGAAAAAGGAATCTTTGCTGTCCCATGTCCTAGAGCCAAGCTATGGTACAAGCTTTTATCAGCAGTGACACACACTTCCTGAAGCAAGGCCCTGTGCTCTTCTCCACTGACTTTGTGTCCTTTGTGTCCAACCAGCTTTCTTCTGGTCAGTGAAAAACTACACACCTGGGGGTGGGGGAAGGCACTAAAACCCCCAAACCAAACAAAAACCAACCAAAATCATTCCTTCTCCAGCACAGTGCTGTCCACCTTGCCACTTCTTGCCAGCATTGGCTAGCACAGTGTGTCCTTTATGTCCCTTGACCTCCTGGGCATGTGGAGCATTAGCAGCTGAGCAGCTGGACCAGTCCTCCCTTACTGGTGCCACTAGAGGTGACACATGCTGCAGCTTCCCACTGGCACCTTCAAATCCTGATATATTTTCTTCAGGGTAGTTACTACCCTGGTGAAATTCTTTATAGTTGTGCTTTCTAGGGGTCTTTGTGACAAAAAAGTCCTCGATTCCTTGGTCTGGGGACAGGTGAGCTGGGGGTGGAGCAGCATCGTGGATTTCCTACAGGGGTAAAAAGGGAGGGCAGGGGAAGCTTCCCAGTGCTGAGAGACCCAGAGACAAAGCAGGATCGTTGCAGCAAGAGGCACCCCGGGGTCCTCCCCCCTTACTGCTGCCGCTGTCCTGCATGATGTGGATCTTTGAGACCCAGATAACCCAAGGAAAGAAAAACATGGGTCTTGTGCAAGCAGAGTTCACTATTCCCGGCAACTGGTAACCACGTTTCTGCTGCTCTGCTTAATGACTCCCAGACACTTCACACCTCTCCTTCCGTTCCCAGAAGTTCCTGTCTCCAAGTGGTAACTGGCTGTTTACGGGCAAGGATCAAAAGAACTCTGGTTTAAAGCAGATGGTTTCTTTTAAAAGCATATCTGGCTGAAATATTGTTTTAAATAATACACTACAGGAGTTCATAACAGCACCATATGCTTGGAGTATCCAAATTAAAAGCTTTGCTGCAGTCAAAAGTGTTCTTTTCCTGTAAATAGTGCCCCCCCAAAAAGCTTAATGAACATTACTTGTGGTACAAGAGTAAAAGTTAAGGCATCTTCTCTCCCTTCAAAAGGCACAGCAAGTTTTAATGAGTAACTTCTGTTTGCTCCTGTGTGACTCAGTTGCACATCCAGGACTTGATAAGCATTTCCAAACCAGCAGGAATTAGTTTCAACTGGCTGAAGTGCAAGCAGGGGAGACGTGTTTGACAACTGAAGACAAGTTCACCAGCTCTGTCATTAATCTGGGCAGTGTTCCACAAGGAAAATATCTGAACACCTAAAGTTGAACACAATACCCAGCTGCATAGTGTTAATCATATTTATTCTCACCAAGCTAGAATTGTAAGTTAAAGAAGAGAAATGTTAGTCTGAGTTTCTCTTCCTGGAAGGGCAGGATGTAAATTTACTACAGAGGAAATAGCACGTATTAATAGTGCTCTCCTCTGGATGTTACCCAAAGGCCAAGCATTGTTTGTTGGTGTGAGCTGGCAGCTCAGTCTCACCACAGGCACGTGTGCTTTCCTGTGCTGATCACAAACTTCATAGTGCCTGTTTTTTTTGCTGGCTTTTCTTTGGGGGAGGAGAAGATGGGGTTTGTTTGTTTTTATTTTAGTCTTACTATTTCCACAGGGTGCTGTGAGTTTGATTAAATCTCAATAACATGAGGCACATACCTTGAAATCTCTATATTTGACACCTTGTATTATACAGCATATTTCTTAAAAATCAGCATGAAAAGGACTAATTATACAAATGAGTTAGGTACACAATGTAGTGTACCAAGAAAAAAATAACATGTACGATGCAGGAAAGTACTTAGTTAAATGGTAGTTCCCAAGATCAAGCAACTCTCCCAACAACAACATGTCAAACTAGAAAATGCTGTAAATTCTAGGAAATATAAAAACCTCAGGATTTTTTACTATATAATGTAGATTGTAAAATGCCTAGAGATTTATTTACTGGACTGTATTGTAATTAATGTTTCAAGCCTGCATTTTCAGCTTAAATTCTAGTATTAATAAATCAGAGATGCATTTTCCATTAGCTGATGGGTCGGACACTGTCATATTAGAAACTGTCACCACTTGCCAGATAAGATCTTGGAGCACCATCCTGCAGATACAGGTCAGCTTTGCTGAAAGTAGCCAAGTAGACCTGTGTAAAAAAGTGGTTGCCACGTGAGCAGAGGGGATCATCACTTCTTTGAACGTGTAGCAGTTCTTTTGTGCTGTACAGTACCAGCAATGCAGGTCGTTGTCCTGTGGCCTCTGGTAGGTGGCAGTTTTACTAGAGGCAAGAATACCAACCAAGGTTTTGGAGCTAGAGAATCACCATCACCCATGGTGATATGACCAGCAACAAGGGTCTGATCTACAGTGGCAGCACTCACCTAAATATTTTCAAGGGATCTGCAAAGCTTTCTTTGTTTAATGTGGGCAGCACTGGCCTATCAGCAGGGCACAGTTATTATGCTGGACAATGGTCTGCAGGAGGAAAGGGGTAGAGGAGTTTGTGTGATCATTGAGGAAGGGCTCAAAACTCTCACAAGTTTAGGAGCAAACCAAATCTGGTTCCCCTTGCTGCAAAGCAGCCTTTGGGATGTGAGCTAAGGGGACCTAATCACAAAGATCTGTCAAAAAGATGCACTGAACAGGTCTCTTTGGAGGGCGGGATGGGCAACCTTGGCACACATTCAGGTCTGCAACACGCCCTACTGGATCTTCTTACATTGCTTCAGGTACTGGGGCCTTGCTGGAGCACATTGTGGCTCTGATCCAGCCTGCGTACCAGCGCTGCCTGCCCAAGGGCAGCAAGGGCTGGAAGGAGCTGGTGGGCACCAGGACACTGCCCGCTGCAGCTGGGATGCTAAGGAACACTCCTGGGATCACTGTGCAGGGTGAGCTTTGCTCCGAAAGACTAATTACAAATGAAAGGTCACATCCTGCACTCTTCAGGAGCAGATGCAAGAAGCAGTGGCAGAATGACCATCGTCCCAGGCAGAACTCCTCTCTGCCAGCAGCTCCTCCAAGTCTGTGGTGTCATGCTTGCTGGGAATGATGCAGTCTCAGTTGGCACACTGGCTGCAGGGGTCCCATATTCCTCAAGGTGTTGAGCTGTCGCTCAGACCAGCACTGCACAGACCCCAGACAGACATGTGCCAGCTGGAAGCTCTGTAACCAGGTTAGAATGGCTCCAAGCCCAAAATAATAAGCCCTAATTATTAGTCTTTGGTACTCTGCTTGAGGTTAATCCTGCTGTGACCTCAATAGCAAAAGGCAGAACAGCTGAGGAAATAATCCTGCTGAATCCAAAGACAGGAGAAGATCATCCCTTGGACACAATTTTCAGAGCAGAACTGGGATATGCACAGGTGACCTTTTGCACAGGACAGCTGGGTAGTGTGAGACTGAAGGCAGCAAACACAAATCACCTCCTCCCAAAGGAGGTTCAGAAAATGACCAACATTCAGCAAGGCAAAAGGAGCAGAGATGTGGCATCTTCAGCACAGGGGGCTCTTTGAGACAGAGGCTCTCAAGGACTCACTAGAGCTTTTCCAGTACAGAAAGATTTATCAAAAAATCCAGTGATGAGATCTAGTAATGATAAATCCAGAGATTTCAGGAAACTGAAGAGACTAAGGAGAAAAATGAGGTGATGAAAATACTCAGCCTGAGAACAAAGTCATAACCTCTTTGCCACAGATGGCACCAATGATTTTATTATTGTTAGTGAGTTTTTTAAAGTAAGCTGTCCTATGTCCCCTGCAGACACCTTACTACACAAAGCATTGAAGGATTCAGTACTGATGTGCTCCCAAGCTCTGTAAATTCAGATGCTGGACTCAAAATTCACCTCTACCGAATTAGAGCAATTCATTGAGGCACTGGATAAATTCAGGTATATATCAGCACCCTGGTTCTGATGGGAATACCATTTAAAATTGCAAAGGCTGAAATATGCATAAAGCAAAACTATTTCTGAATTATGAAAAATGCTCCTAGAAATGGTATTTAATTTAATGTCATTCCAGGACAATGCCTGACACCAGTTTATGCACATGCTCTCAAACCTGTATGCAGGTGTGTTACTTCTGTGAGCAGTAGAAGGAATAGCAAGGGGGAGGGTGGGAAAGAAAAGGCAAATGCAAAGACCAAAGTCCTCTATGACCACAAGATACAACCTACCTGGAATTTGGGAAGAGTTATGTATTTTGAAGCCCTTTTTTTTCAAAGGATCTGAGTCTGAACCTGGTACAAGAGACACACAGTGCCCATTTTACCTGATACAAACGTTTGGTTTCCCTTTGGCTTAAGCAGAAAATACATTTGTCCAATCTAAGCACAATGTGAGCTTGAGCAACTTGGCTGGCTTCTTCAGGTCTTCTCTCCCATCTACACCTTGCATTAGTCTTGCAGACACTCCTGTGGAAACACCTCTGCTCTCTCCTACCAATCCACACAAATAAAAAGGTTCTCTCATCTCCTAATTATTCAGTTATTTTTCACTAACTTTGGTATCTCTGGTAGTGACAAATGAAACCTAAACTACTTGGAGCTCCATATGAACTGCTTCTGGAAGTTTCCTACTCTACCTGTCTGATTGTATCATCCCTTTCCCTATCTCCTCCTTGAGACTCTTTTGCTACATGTCCAGTACATTTAATTTCCTATCACTTCCAAGGCCTTTCATTTATTCCCAGCCCCTACCATTTATTGCTTGGTACAGTCTGAACTTGCTGACTCTGCATGAGCCATCTTGAAAGCTCTGTCACCCATTCAATGAATTTTTAAGCAAACATTTTCCTGCTTTTCCTGTGCAAACTACTGTGCTAGGGCAAAGTCCCCTTTTGTGTCTCCTATATTTCACTGTGCATCTTTAGATGAAGAAAAACTGCCTTTCAAACCTAAAAGACCTCACCTTTACCTAATATTTGGGCAACTGATGGTTTGGTAGTAAAACTTACTGCATTGGCCAGCACTGTCTTTCTGACTTCATGTAACCAGTCATCTCTTGTCCTAGATGCAGTTTACATCAACTCTGAGACAAAGACTGATTTTTTAAATTCATCTAGCACAGTGAAATTCTAATCTAGTGGTAGGGCTTCCAGGAATGATACTAGTAATGACAAGAGCAACAATGACATTAATATATTAAGAAGATAACCAAGGATTTATGTATTCCATTGCACAAGGGGACCAGAGCACACAGCAGTAGCTCCAATACCTGGTGGCAATAACACTGGGATGTAATCTCATCTCCTCTCCTTCTACACACTCTCCATAGAAATATATTTGAAAAAATCAAGTATTATGAAAGCTGTGGATTGTGTTACCTTATCTCAGGTCTCGTTTTTGGTCCACCTTCCAGCTTCCCAGTCAACACAAATGCTCAGGGTTCCCTATCCACCATAACATTATTTCTTGTCTGCAGCCAGGAGTCCAGCTCTGCTCTTGCACCTCTCTGGACTCTCTACTCTGCTGCTCCATGAGGGTGTGCAGAGCAGGGTCAGTACCCTAAAGCTGAAGGTGAAGAGACACTGGCAAAGAGAGGTAGACAGAAACAAAACTGATTATTCCAAGTCTGTTGTGAAAAACAAACAAAAAAATCCCAACCCCAAAACAACACTAAAATAACCACAAAGCAACAACAACAACAAAAACTAACAAAAAAAAGTAAAGCAAAACAAAAAATAACAACCCAGACAACAAAAAGAAAAATTCCACCAAAGCAAAAAAAAAATCACAGGGGCAGGGGGAAAGAAAGCAGAAAAAAACCCAAACCATCCCAAAGCAACAAGAAAAAACAATACTTGGGAAGTAAAACCCAAATTGCTCAGCAATGGAGGTGCAGGGCTCACAGCAGGCCAGCTGATGGGGAGGAGGTCTGAGTCCCAGTGAGGCTGAGGGCAAAACAATCACCTCTTTGTGGTGACCTAAATGCCACAGGAAGACTCTGGAGCAAGTAGCAGTCTCCACATCCATCTTCCTACCTGAAAAGGGTTAACCTGGAATACATTGAGTTATTCCCAGGTGTGAAGGTTCACTACCTTAATGGTAGTTGTCATAACATAATAGAGTTTAGTGTCATATGAGGAAGAAACAGGGCAATAAGACTAAAAAAGTACAGGTTAGTGGTAGACCTACTGGAAAGCAGCTCCATGGAGAGGGACCTTGGTGTCCTAGTGGACAATAAGTTATCCATGGGACAGCAATGTGCCTTTGTGGCTAGGAAGGCCAATTGTATCCTGGGGTACATAAAAAAGTGTGGCCAGCAGGTTGAGGGAGGTTCTCCTCCCCCTCTGTACTAGTGAGACCACATCTGAAATATGGTGTCCATTTCTGGTCTCCCCAGTTCAAGAGGGACAGGGAAATAATAGAAAAAGATCTACAGAGATGATGAAGGGACACCTCTCTTAAGAGGAAAGGCTGAGAACCCTGAGGCTGTTTAGCCTTGAAAATAAAAGATTGAGAGGGGATCTTATTAATGTTTACGAATATCTGAAGGGTGGGTGTCAAGCAGAAGGGGCCAGTCACTTTTCAGTGGTGCCCTGTGATATGAGGGGAGGTAATTGGACACAAACGGGATCACAGGAAGTTCATCAACATGAGGAAAAACTTCTTTACTATGAGAGTGACAGAGGCTGGAACAGGCTGCCCAGAGAGGCTGTGGAGTCTCATTCTCTAGAGACTTTCAAACCCCACCTGGATCTCTTCCTGTGTGGCCCGCCCTGGGTGATGCTGCTCTGGCAGAGGGTTTGGACTCAATGATCTCCAGAGGTCCCTTCCAACCCATTCCATGTATGATTCTATGACCAGGATCAGACAGGACTGAAACAGGACAGCTAGCTAAAACATGGAAAGAATACTTCCAGCAGCCACTTAGTCCCTCTGTCCCTGTGAAGGGTCTGAGCCCAAGGGAGAGCAGAGCCATGTGGCTCTTTCCAGCAAGATGCAGCACAGGCTGCAGTGAGCAGAGGTACTGCTGCCCACCCTGGGATTCTAACACAGACCAGCTCCTCTGCTCAGCAGGGCCAGGGGCTGCCAAGGGAGAGTGGGTGGGTGTTTTGCAGCAGGACAGAAGCAAGCTCCAGTCTCTCCTGTAATTCCCACTGGTGAGGCTTTCAGGGAGCTGTGCTGGTACAGGGAAAGCAAAATGCCTTGTCAAATGGCAAGGGGAGTAATTTGGGAGAGGGTTGTGAGAATGGATAAGTGACATAGTGAAAAAAATAGGAGACAAAAGCAAAGTGGGAAAGGCATTTAATGAGATCCCAGCAAACACTTCGAGCAGAAAGGTCTGTGCACTCCCACACAACACCTCGCCGGCTCCCAACGGCTGGAGGTGGGCTTTGGTGTGCTTAGGAGTCTTTGAAGGATTTTAATCACAGCAGATCATGGCAAGTGGAGCTCAGCATGTGCCTTAGGTAGCATTTAAAATGTGGCAAGCTTTTGTCTTGCAGAACACGCTATATGCTGAGTGAACCGGTTGAGTTGGTCTCTGGTTGCACCTCCACTTCCACTGTGCACATCAGCTCTGGTGCCCTCTTGAGAACCTTCTCCCTGAGATGTTGTGCTGTAAAAGGGAATGGCACCATGCCAAGGAGTGAGTTTTGACTGGTACAGGGGACTTTCAAGTGCTTTTTCTAAAGAGTAATTTGCTATGCTTTAGAGCACATGGACTATGGGAACATATGGGCCTCTCTGCACAGTTTGGATGCTAGGAGAGCAAGTCTTTGTAAAGAAAGAAATAGTATTGTATTGGCAGAGACAGACCAAGCAGTGTGCCAGATCCCAGGACAGGGCTATCGAATCAGGGAGCTACTGAATGAACTGCAACAGAACTGAAATGGGGAGAAAAAGAAAAGAGAAAGGCAGAATCTCATCACATACAGGCTCAATAAATAAAAACAGCAGGTGTCAGTTGGAGTGCGCATAAAAGCCAAACCCAGAGAGAAATGAACCACAATTAGCTGAGGAGACCGAAGACAGAAACGTGCTTTCTCTTTTAATGTCCAAAATGAGAGCAAGTGTGAACATCTATTTCCCAGGGCCACCAGGAATGGGGAATGGGTCTCCATCACAGGCACTGAAGTCAATCTGCTCAGCCCAGAGGACAGACCCTGCATTCTCAGTGACCTGCCAGGGGCCTGGGGCTGGGCAGGAACACATCACAGCACCTTGGTCCCCAGGTGCAAGCCATAGGAGATCAGGTCATAGCAGCTTGGGACAGCTGGCTGAGGAAATCTGTCTCACTTTCATAATCTTTATATGGCTCTCCTGAAAGGCTGAATCATCTTTTCTCACTGCCATGATTAAATGAGCAAAGGCAGAATAAAGCTCCTTAGGGATCTCGTGGATTACTGACTGCTCTACCCATCCTCTGACAGGTGGCTGTAGTCAAGCATCAGAGAAATATTTTTGCCTGTTCAGCCAGCTACTAACTCAACTGGCTGAATTTATACATTTGCCAGAGTCCAACCATGTGTCTTTTTGCTATGCTAAGTGAGGACCACACATGGCCTCACTCTGAAGTCCTTATTGTTATGTGGGCAGGTTAGGTCAGCTTCTATTGTAATGAATTTATGTGCATTTTGCCCCATGTTTCACTTCTTTAATATTGAATATTACACATGTGGAAAGTATCCAAACAATCACCTCAGTCCTGTGTTTATTTGCAGGAGTGATAGAGCACACACACTGGCAGATTGCTCTGCCCTCCAGCCTTTCATGATATGCCTCTGGTGGGTCTCAGCCTCAACCCCGAGGCAGTCCTTGATCTCCAGTTCCTTCAGTCCCCCTCCATCCCTCATGAGCATCTAAAGCCCAATCCTCCTGCACGTCTTCAATACTCTGTGAAGAGGAGAGGGAGATAAATATCAGCCTGTGACAGCTAATGATGGAGCCTACATAGGGTGTCACTATCACATCAGCTATTGCTGCAAATGAAAACAAATGTATTTCTATATAAATAAGGCTGGAGCTCAGGCACTCGGTGCTCCCATCACTCATACAGCTGGATTAGGGCAGCTGCTGGAACCAAAGGAGGTAGTTCAATTGAAAGCCTACGTGTGCAGCTTTCATGGGTGTTATTTGCTCTGCATACCTCTTGCTGAACCCGTAAAGAGGTTTTAGTCAATTCAGAGGTAATGGAGACAAAATCCACCTTCTAAAACCTCAATATAAATATAGAGCCTGACACGTATTTCTGCTACCTGATGTATACGGTTGTTGGAGAGAAAGTTGGCTGTGAATTGAAGACTTGAAAGAAATTAAATTACTCGAGAGGGTACTGTAATTGAAAAGAAAAGAAGCGTGTGCGCTTGAAACAAATTTATTTACTACCATGGGAGAACTGTAATTTAAAAGAAGAGGAACTCGTAAAGCGGAGAATTTGGAATTGACTTGAGAGAAAGTACTGGACTCCTGTGCCCTGAAATGAATTTCTTGCTTGATTTGTAGTACCAAACTTTGGAAACATCTATAACTATTAACTTGAAAGTGTAATGTTTTGCCCTAGGGAGTTGGGCATCGCTGTGTAGGGATAGAAACACAAGATACTTTAAGCCCATTCCTCAGCTCTTATACAAAGTGGAACAAAGCATTGACTAAGAGCACTAGGTTTAAATTTCAGGTGCAATGGCACCAAGGTTTTATTCTTTGCATGTGAAAGCCTAGTTGTGCTTTAATCTGCCTGGGGGCAAAACTGAATATACATCATCCTGATATGCATAATGAGAATAGAACTGTCTCAGAAACCCCTAGTACATGAGCAAAACATTAGTGTTCTCCAGCACCTGCCCAGTACTTGGTGGAGAACATGGTTTCTCCTTATACCAGAAGAAGGTAAAAGGAGGAGTGTCACTGAGCACCACAGAGACTTCTCTCTAATCAAGAATTGGGAACATTTCTCCCACTCTTCCCAATATTCAGTCCAAATAGCAACTGCTCTGCACCAGTGCTGCAGCCTGGCCCAGGGCTGGGAGCCACTAGCCCACACTTGGCACTGTGAACCTTTATGAAACTGTACCATGGGACTTCAAAATGCCACCAGCTTTTTCACTGTAGTTGCCACTTGCAGCCTCTTTCAGGAATTCAGTCAAAACATGGTTCTGGTGGAAAAAAAATGATCTTGCCAGATTTGTGCTTGATGTGTTTCAGATCCAGGAGCTCGAGTGGCTCTGGAAAACATCTGTGCTGGGTCTTCTCAGCTTCAAACCCTACAAACCCAGCCTAGGAGCATAGGACTGAGCTTGTTTTCTTTCTGCCTCACACATCACTGGGTGCATTCAGGACTGTGCAGGGTGCTGAAGGCTTTCATTGACACCTCTGCAGCCATGGGGAAGGTGTGATTGATTGGCCGTGTAATAGGAATTGTGAAAGGAACCAGCACAAGATGGAGTGGATGCTTTAAACTACTTTCTCTTCCTTGCAATAACTCTGTAGGGTAGTTGTGAGTCAACTGCAGTTACAGTTTAGTTTTGTCATAAGGCTCAGGTCACTCCAGGCTTCAGGGCTTCTTCTCCTGGAATTGTGCTCCAGGGTCCCATTTTTCATCGCATTTACCATTTTTACTGACTATACAGACTCATTGGATATGACTCAGGGACAGTGTTACAAAGCCATCTCTACCCCAGGGTGGACAAGACTCACTGTCCCAGCCTCTGCTCATGGAAACACCTTCCAGCCCTGAGATTTGTGGGGTTAGACTCATTCCAGGTTGTTGGTGTCTTTACTGCATTGGTGGGCACCAAACTGGCCATGGCATTCAGATGTGGTCTAACAATGGCTGCTGGGCAGAGACAACAAACCCTGCCTTGAGGTCCTGGCTGTGGTCCTGCTGTTGCAACCCTGGATGTTGCTGTCAAGCTCTCCTGCCAGGCCTTGCTGCCAGCTCCTACCCAGATTGCTACCCCAGGCAGAGTGTGTATCTGCACACTACTTTTCCTTGGCTCCCGATTGCCTATTTTTGAACCTGTTTATAAATTCAACTACTACAACATCCTTTACCAATGAGCTCCATAAATTCAGGATACACTGAGTGAAAAAGTGCTCCTTTTTGTTTGCTGTCTCTGTTTCATTTGGTGATCCCTGGTTCTGGGAGAAACAGTGAATAAATTTTCTTATGCAGCACACAATTTCTTAGAGTTGTATCATATTTCTTCTCAATCGCCTATTTTCCAAGCAGAGGAATCATATCCTGTTCAGCACTTTCTATGAAGCTGATCTAAACAGCAAATACTAGTTATTCCCTGTATCTCTTTTTCATTTTAGCTGTAACCTTTTGAGATGACAGTACATGAAGAGAGGATGCATCATAAATTTATAGTGTAACAATGCACAACAGTTTATGCTCCCTTCTTTCCCTAGCAATTACCAAGAGTCTCTTTACTCCTTAACACTGGACTGGTGTTCTCAAAGCACTACCAGGTCTTCCTTATGTGGTTAGAGGAAATGGAGAGCCCATCATTATGTATATATGTGTTATTAAGATTGTTTTCCATATGAGCATAGTAACACCAACTTTCACCTCTGACTTTATTTCCAGTTAATTGGTACCATGAGATCCTTCTGCAACTCTCTGCTGCTGGTTTCCATTCAGAGAACTCTAGATACTTTTGTATGTACCAAGAAACCCTCTCACCTCAGAATGGATGCTTTTCTTCCTACATCAGGTGCACATATTTTTAATAATGTAGGTCACAACAGAAATTTATCTCAGATTTCACACATTTTCTCTTTACAGTTGCTTATTTATCCCTACTGTTATTTCCTGCTTTTAAAGCTGCTCTTTAAACTTTCTCATATCTTCTCATATTGAAGAGAGAGGGTAACCTCTGCCTGGAACAAAGCCAAAATTTCTCACTAACTTCCCTGAAATAAAGGTGGACCTGGTGAAAATGTGCCTTTTACTGCAACATTTGAGAAACAGTTTTATATGTGAGGATACATATCAACAGGGAGAAGTGGAAGGTTTTAGTTGAAAGCCATGCAAATAACTGACCTGGAAAAATCTAGAGAAAGCCTGAAGAGGACAGCAGTTAGCTGCTCACTGACATGAGCTGAGACTGCACAGTTACCACCCTGCAGGTCACCATCCTGCTGGGTATTTCTGAGCATAGACATGCCATGGAAACTCCTGCTTGTGAACAGCTAGAGCAGCCAACCCCCATCCTGGCTCCAGCAGAGCCCTAAACAAGGCATGTGAGAGAGCTGAGACAGTGACCTGGACACAACCCCTGAGAAATGTCTGCTGCAAGTTCTCTGTGTCATCAGTCCGAGGACAGTCTGGTTCAAGATGGGATTAAGCACAAAGAAGCCTGTTACCCACTGACTGAACCCTCCTCAAGCCCTCCTTCCTCATATGTCCCCTGGGAAGTCAGAATAAAGGAAGGACCACTTGCTGCTTCATGCAGAACACAGACCAATGGTCCTGCTCCTCCAGCTTTTCACTCAGCACAGGACATGGAGACCAGCTCTTCATCAGGCAGGAGCTCCAGATGTTTCCATCCCCATTCTATACACATATCACACACTGTTTGCTACTGGGTCTGGCTGGTTTGCAGCAGTGAGACAGCAAGCACTGCTGGGGTCCTTCATTGGTCTTGCATGTCCAGTGTCAGGGGTGAGCATGTGGTGAATGAGGGATTCCTCAAGCTACTCTCCACTTGGATGAAACTACCCAGGGAATATGGAAACTTCTACTATCCCTGTGCCTTTCACAGAACAGACAAACCAGCTGATCTTCTTCTTTCCCTTTTTTGCTTGTTGCATCTCCTGCAGCCTAATCTAAGGCTGCAGAATTTGACTCTGAACTCAGTACCAGACATAAGGCAGAGCTGCAGCTCCTTCAATTTTTATCACTTTAGTGATAAAAATTTAGTGGAAATTATTACTTTGCAAGAGAGACAAAAATCCCTTTAAATAAAAAACGGGTTTGTTTTTTTTGCTTATTATCCTCAAATCATGTTAGCATTGAATCTTAAAGGTCAGGGCAAGAATAATACAACTCACCACTTAGGCCTTTGCTAGCCTATTATTGCACCAATTTCAGAAAGAGAAATCTGGAAAAATTGCCAAGGAAGATCAATATTGGATTGGTGACAAAAAAAAAAACCCAAACAAATGTTGAAATGAAACAATCAGACTCCTTGCAATGGTGACTTTATTAGCTTTTCCACTTCTCCTAAAGTGTGCTTCTCCTGTGAAACTTAAACACCAGTTCTTTGTGAGAGAATCCCCTGGCACTCGGCCTGTCAGGTTGACATTCATTCTATCAGAGGCATGTGTGGCCCCTGCAAGATACTGAAGGCATCACATCAACTATGCAAATAGAAATGTGTCCAAAGTTGGGCACTTTAGAGTGTGTGAGTGGCAAATTTTCATGCAGCTCACAAAAAGGTTCCTATTGCTTCTGGGAAGAGACCAAAAAGTGATGTCCCAGAGGGCTCCTTCTGTATGTGTGATTTGTAAGATGTTAGGAAGTCAACTGATTGTTGCAAATTGCTTGACTCTTGAGAGAAGGTAAACAGATGAGGAAAAACTGGCAAATGAAGGACTGTCTACTCAAACAACTCACATTTAAAGAATACTTCATTAGTATTCTCACACGGTCAAAAGAGTGGTGTAGTGAATGGTTATGCATCAGCACAACACAGAAGTGCTCTGCGTTTGTAAGGCAACGTGCAATGTGCTTTGGCACTTCAAGAGCAACCAAAAAATGTCCACATGTAAACAGGAATATAAAAGGTGAGAACAGGATTCTTTGTTAAGATGTTATTTGAAGTCAAGCAGTGCCAAGCAGGGAGAATAGATAAAGAGAACAGGTAAAACGCAGGAGGGGTACCAGGCACAGTCTTCTGTAAGCAGGCTAACACTTTACATGTGCTTAACGTTTTAATTTGATGAAATAAACCTGTTTATTTCCATTTTGAGTCTTGTCTAGTAATAAAGTGATCCCATAGTGAGCCAGGAGATGGTGACGTTCCTCACAGGAATAACAAACAGGTGAACAGGAAGGCTTGGGACAATCAGCAGTGCATAAAGTTCAGCATGTGTGTTGGAGGGCATCAAGCACAGGGACTAATGCCTTCAGAAGTCATCTGGCAAGTTGAAGACCCAGTAGTATGATGTGATAAAGGAGAAATATTTCTTCTAACAGCATCTTTGCCAAAAATCTGCTGCTTTTCCACAGTTGAGAAGAATAAGTTCAGTGCTCATTGAAATAATAAAGAAGTGAAGGGTACACAAAATGGGAGTCCTGATACACATGGAACACCTCACTGCTTGAATGTGGGTGTGTGTGTGTGTCACCTTCACCCACAAGCTCTGGCCACCCTCTGCTCAGGCTTTGACTAGCAAAGAAGTGCTGGCAGCCAGCCCATGGCCCTTGCAAACATCTCTGATGGAGAGTGACTTGCCAAAGGATGGTTTTATGATTTAAGGAGATCTTTTATTACCTCCTTGCCTCAAATCACATTGATTTATACCACTGAAGGATCTGCACCATGTACATGTCTGCAAAGTGTTTGCAATGCTGCTAATGTGATGATAGTTAGTAGCCTGACCTTGCTGATCTTGCTCTCCATGCTACGGACTGTGATGTATTAGAAGTGCTCAAGCTCTTCTGTTTGGGGGATATTTGGCAGCTATTTCTGAAGCCCTAATAGATGTCTGAAATACCACGGCTTTGGATTTTCCTGCCTTATGTCAGGTAGCTTTTCCACTCTAGTGCTAACAAATTACTACACTGTCACTCCTGAAACTCGGTGTTACAAGTGTGATGCATTAGACAAAATCAGAACTGTGTAACAGCTCCTGAAGATGGATTCATGTTACGATATTAGTGTCATGTAATTCTTTCTAGGTCAGCTTTGAATGGCATTTGTGCATTTGTAATGTAGGAATGTCTGGCTAAAAATGAAGTCCTGGACTTTTAAATTACTTGGCATAACCTTCAGGGCCTGAATGTCAAGTCTATCTAAATATGTCTGCAGGGATCAGATTGGAGTTTTCAGGCTTGAAAAGCACGTTGTAGTATCAGCGTCCCTGGCACTTTCCTATCCTGGGGAGTTTGGAGCAATCAGCCTTTGCCAGCGTGGTATGTTACCTCCTGAAAGTTTCTGAAGAGGTAATTCCATCAAAAGCAACGTTGTTGTTTAAAAAAAAATACATATATTTGCCTACCTTTGAATCTTACATTGCACTTTTTCACTGAACACACCATACCACACCTCTGAATATACCTTGCCTTTTGCAGTGCTCTGAATTAGTGGTCCTGGGAAGACTAATTACTGTGCTGTGGTTCTAGGAGTGTTACATCATTCTTAATAATTACATGCTTGATTTAAGATTAACATATTGTAGAACATGCTTGTATTAAGATAACTGTTTGTGGCACATGTATCAAATATAACAACACTTCTCTCCACAGTGTTAGAAGGCTAATCTTTTCCCATCCTATAGGTCACACTAAATCACTGGTTTTAATACTTCAGTGCTGAAGTTTTCTGACATTGTTGGGAAGTCAGAAGGCACTAGGGTTACATAAGGAAATGTGTAGATTGAATGGTATGGAGAGCAAAGGGATGAGTTCATTTGGTGAGAATGACTACTCATAAGAAAGGATATGCCAGTGCTTGCATGGGTTTAGTCTGGATTAGAAATAAAATAGCTAGGTTGCTGTCTCTTCAAGAGAAAATAGTTTTATTTACAAGAATGAAAATGAACCACACTTTAAAGATCGGGCATAAGTGCTTTTCAAAGCTGCACAACTCTGCTTATGTGTCCTTCTTGTTTAGAGAAGAGCTTTTCTTCTTGCATGACCAGGTTTGTAATATCACCACCTTGCCAAAAGCAAGGGCTCCAAATTCTCCCTTGAATTTCTCCTGTGAGCAGGGGTGTCTGGCACCCATGTGCAGCACACAGAGTGTTGAAGTGTCTGCCACCCTGAGGGCTCTTCCTTCTGTCTGGAGAGAGTTGGCACCTGAGAAGCACTTGCAGAAAGCTGAGCTGTGGTCTGCAGCTGAAGTTTTATGCCCAGCTGAGCCAGCAGAGCTGCCCATGGCCAAGAAAGAGCTAGCCACACTTTGCTGCTGCTGCTCGCACCACCCCACCACCTTCCTTGCATGGCTAGCACCTTTTCAGGCTCTCTCCCATGCCAGTTTACCTACTGTAATGGCAAAACCTGCCCACTGCTTTTTCTCAGAGAGGAGCCTGATGCATGGCATACCTAGCAGAGGTGCTGGTAGGAACTTTGGCCAGGGACTGGGGTGGGAATCATGCCCTTCTGGCAGCACTGAGCTGTTACTTTGGCTCGCACCATCTCATGAAACCTTACTCCAAGACAGCTGCAAAAGGAGGAATGGCACAAATGGGAATCTGGAAAGGAGAAGAAAAGCAGCTTCTTCCCCCTCGTCCTGACTTCTCCTACATGGCATCTGACTTTAAGAAGCTTGTGAGAGGAGAAGAATGGAAAGAACAACAGTGACGGACATAGGTGCCTGACCAAGGTGCAGCACAAAGCTGAACAGGTGATTGAAGCCCCATGTGCCATCCTGAGAGGTGTGCCTGTTCAAACAGAAGCTATTTGGATTCAGGAGTGAAATACAGCTTCCCATACACAGAAGTAAGTGCAAAGATGAGTCCTCTGGATGACCAAGAGTTTGTGGGTCTGCCCAGGACAGCATGCCTGCTGCAAGGGCCCCAGGGACCCCAAATGTCTGGTATCTCCTTCCTTGCTTGTAAGCTGTGGACTTTTGGTAATCCAGAAAACTGCCCATGGGACACCCATGACTTTAAGGGCAGCAGTGTGTGTGGGTCTGGAGCTGGTTCCCAAACTTCTTCACAGAAAGATAAGGGAGAAAACCACAGGTGGATTTAGAAATTCCTTAAGACCTGAGGGATACTGGTGGTAGCTTCACTCCTGTTCCTTTACTCTCACTCTATCCCCCTGATATTTCTTCAGCTGATACAGATCCATCTAAGATGTATAAAGCAAATAACTGTATTTAACAGCCCTGGTTGTGAGCAGTCAAAGAGCTCTTAAAAATCTCAGAATGTGAATCTACAATGTTTACCCTCAGGCAGGAATCCCATTAATAATTTAAGATGTCTGTATGCAATTGGAACAGTAATGGCAATTTTCAGCTACAAAGGATCAATCTAACAGTGTATTCCAGATCTCTGTATACTGTGGAAACTGCACTTCTCTGGGTAAATGCCATCTTTACATAGAGTGAGCTGTGAAAAATTACAGCCATTTTTCTTTCCAGTTCATTTGTAAAGCTTTCTTGAATCCTGGAAAAAGCCCTTACAACATGACCTGCAGCTTGCATGTGTATCACTGACTTGCACAGTGAGCAGAGCTGCTGCTGGCTTGCCCTCTAAAAGTCCAATGCTCCTCAAGAGTCCAAAGCCTCAGAAGTATGAGGCACTGGCTTCAGTGGGTCTTCTTGAAGAGCAACACTGGATCCACCAGGAGCAGAATCATCTGCTGGCTCCAACCCAGAGCACAGTCACACATCAGACATGGAAGGCTGAAGGGTGCAGTTACATATCAGACAACGTGCTGTTTCTGCAAGAAAACATCTTTCAGGAGGATGCCTGGTCACCAGCCTGGCTGCCCACTGGGATGTGAGGGGACAAACCTGTGGATGGTCTAGCTGCAGGGTCAGCACCTCTGTGCCAGCCTGTTAGCTTTCATGAGGAAGACTGGCATTGTAGGTATGGAAAACACTCCATCAAGCCAAGGGTGTAAAGCCTCTGCAAAAAGTATTTTCGGGAAGGGCAATTATCAAGAAATCAAGTAAGGAAAATAGGACTACCAGTAAGCCAAACAAGAAAGTAACAGCTGTAAAAACACCCAGCCTGGGTAATGTCTGCAGGCCAGCCAAAGCAGGCAGAGCAGCCTGTGCCCCTGAGAGGTACTGGTGGCAGCTCTTCTGCTGCAGAGCCCAACAGGACACCACTTTGCCCAGAGGCTCTTAAAAACACTGTTGATGTGTCTCCCCAGCAGATGGACAGCACAGCAGCCCTTGAGATGTTGTAGATAAAATGCCACAACATCCCCTCTGGCAGAAGTACACCATGAACTAAAACCTAGCCTAAGGTCTCTGCTGGCTGCCTCTGGCTGGAGGACAGTCCCATTCCTGCCTTCATCCTCCTTCACATGCTGCTGGACATGTTCTGTGTTGTCTGTGCCTACCAGTGGCCTTAGAGCTATGGAAATTTTACCAGCTGTGGTTGACACTGTGACAATAAAAAATAACCTGACAAATAAGGTGAATGGGGGGTGGGGGAATCAGGTTTTATTGGATTTCCCCAAGTTCAGCCTCCTTCAGTAAGGGTTATTATACCTAATTAGACAGAGCACCCTAACAATGCTCATGTTTGGAAGTACAGTATCTCTATGGAAGAGGAAATGAAATAGGATGTGATCAGAGAGCTGCAGACAAAGAGAAAACGAGCCCAGTCCAAATTCATTAGAGAACAGACTGATAGATTAGGTAATTAATTTTGCTGTGTATAGAGTGATAGTAACTATTACATAGTACTATAGTTTGTGTTTCCAGTAAAAACATCTGATAAACCTTCCTTGTGGACTTTGTTTCCCTCCTGCCTTCAGCACATTCTTTGCTTAGGAGGCCAGGGTGCACAACTCAAATACACCCTTCCACCAAGCAGAGCTTCTTCAGGTGATGCTGAAACACCCAAAACATCCTCCAAAGCGAGAGGAGAGTTGTGAGGACAGTGAGAAAAGGGATGTGGTCATCTGGTGGCTGGAATCTCTGTGGGAGAGGCGAGTCTGGCTGAGGTACCTTGGCCCAGGCAGTCAGATGCTGTCCTGCCATGGGGCTCAAGGCTACATCCTTGAGGAGCTGGTGCACACACACACATGTGCACACACACATGCACACACACATCCCCAGGCTTTCAACCCATCCAAATCTGCTCCTCCTTCAGTGAGGGAGAGACTCCCTGCACCAAGTGTCCAGAGCAAACATGGATGTTCAGTGTCCAGGACTGAAAAGCTGGAAGGATGCCAGGGCTCAGCAAGCTGAGGAGCAAAATAAGGAGAGGAATCATAGAATCATTTAGGTTGGAAAAGACCCAGAAGATCATCAGGTCCACCGAGAAGGTGCAAGGTGGAGCTGGCAATGGGGTACAGCAAGGGCACTGGTGGCTTTGGCACAGTCAGGTGTAGCCTCCATCATCTCAGAGCCACCCTGGCAGCACTTCTGGAAGATGTTTGAGCCAGCAAAGGAGCTTTAGATGAGAGCAGAGGCTTGTGCTTCTGGTAGGTCTGAGCTAAGGAGCTTTAGATGAGAGCAGAGGCTTGTGCTTCTGGTAGGTCTGAGCCCATCTCGAAGAGGAACAGCTCTGGCCTGACTACCCTGTGAAGCTACATCCCCAAGCTTGTAACAGCTCCTGGAAATGAAGGTCTCCAGGCAGAGAGAGATCATCATCACTCTGCCATAGAAGAACTGGGAAGCATATTAAAAAGTGGTATCCTGAACTGACACTACCTTTTCCTTGCCTGCTGTTGTCAGGGCCCCAGTGTTGTCAGGGCCCCAGTGTGGTCAGAGCCATGAAGCAAGTCCCTGTGGAAGTGGGAATCAGGCTCTTTGTCCTGCCTCTTCAGCCCGAGCAAACAGCAGGACTGCAGCTAGTAGTCCCCCTTTGCAGCCATGAGCATTTAGGGTGTTGGGTGTCAAACACCAAATACTCATCCATGGGCAGCTAATGCAGAAAGCAGAGAACTGGAAAGAACACCTCTGATCAAAAGTAATACTGGGGAAAATCCCCCAGGCCGTGAACTGTGCACAGCATAAACTGAGGAATTTTATCCAGCAATTCCTGCTTCACCCTCTCCCTGCACCAAACCTGCAGCACACCTTCAAGCTGAGCACCTGGCTCTGACCACCCTTGTCGGGCAGTGACTTTGCTTCTCCTGCAGGCTGAAGGAACAAAATCATAAAGGGGTATATGAAAAAATTATTGCCTCAGCAATAAACTCTCCATAACTGAGCTAGTGGGAAGGAATCGTGTGCAAAAAAGAATCTAGAGATAACAGTTGGCCATAAAAGCTTCAAGCCGTGTCTCTGGAGCTGTATATTATCCATGGAATTTACAGAATCAATTTTAATGTAGCGACTTCCCCCATAATATGAACGAGGCAAATAAAAGGCTTCAGGGGAGCAGTAACAACAGCAAAATTACAGAGGCATCCCAGTAGGTACCAGCAGCTCCAGCTTGAGGCCAAGGTGGTAAATAACGGAGGGTGGGAGCCCAGCGGTGGATGGTTTCGGGTGGGTGCCTGGCACCGCAGGACAGCCACCTGCAGAGAGCACTGTCACCGCTGTGTGAGGGGACAGGGGGTGGCTCCCTCCCATAGAGGCAGCAGGATGAGCAGCCTGCGTGGAGAAAACTGCCCCTGGGTTGAGGGAAGGGGCGTTGCTCTCTAAGGCTTCTGGACAACCCTTTCTGCAAGTCTTCCTTGCCAAACCGTGTTTATATGGAGGAAATAGAGACATCTTTTAGCTAAACCTCGAGATAAAGGGAAAAAGTAACAACAGTCCCATTTAAAAATTCGTTGGCTGGCAACATAAGGCACCTTCTGCTCTGCCCTCCTCTGAATGTGCTACAGGTTCCCAGCTTGCTCCATCCACAGCCTCCCATCAACCTGCTGTGCAACCCTGAACACATCAATACCTCCTCTGTGACCTCAGCCTTCACTTTTACATAGAAATGGAGTGATAAATATATTTTTCCAGACCACCCAGAAATTTTCAGGTAATAAGCTGTTGGTCTATAAAAAGAAGTATTGATACTTTTCAGCTCTTCTAAAAACAGTGGATTTGATTTATCCTAACATTGCTGCTATTTTAAAAATGTTATTTTCCTGACACATTGCAGAAGAAGAAAGGTAGAAGCATGAGAGAAGCTGCTTCGGGGAGCTGCATCAAGAACACAAATATTCAAAGAGGTCTCTGGCTGTTCAAACCCCAGCCTGAACACATTTCATTAAAGCACTGCTGCTAATATTGCCTGTTTGCTGTATCCCTTATTTCTATGAAAGGAAAAACTTACATATTACCTAGTGCAGACCAAAGAGAGCTGTACAAACAATTTATGGAGATACACCAGTAGGTCAAGTCCACCAGGTTGGGGATTGTGAACTTGCAAATTGCCATTGCTTTGAGGGCATGGAGAGGGGAGGAGGCTGAATGCTGGCATTGCAAGAAGAGACGTAGCAGGCAGCTCTCCTTCTGGCCTATCTGCAACCACCCAGCCTGAAGATTACAGATGTGGTTCCTAAGGGGCTATGGGTCCCTTGAAGATACCTGATTACACAGGTCAAAAGTCAGATGAGTTGTGCTCTCCATGCAGGGGGAACAGGGATGGGGAGCAGGAGCTGGAGGAGCTGCATTTTAAAAATGAAGGTTGATAGCAGACCTTGGGAAAACTTCTCCATGTCTAATGCCTCTGCTGAGGGCTCTGGCTTGACGAGAACTTGCTGGTACTTCAGATGTACCACAGAGAGAAATTTCACTTTGCAAAAAAGGTGTTTTCTATGCCACGGAAAGCTGGTTTGTAGTTAAATAGCTTACCAGCCACAGTGTTCAGCTGACATAGGCTGGCACACCATGTCTGGCATGGTTAAAGAGTTCACATGTGACACCAGCATCTCAGTGCTGCTACAGCTACCAGCCTTCACCTCCTCATTTTGTTCTGCAGGCACCAGAGCTCAGGTGAAGACCAGTAGGCAGAGCTTTGCCTGCACAGTGCTCAGCAGTGAGCACAGAAAAGGGGCTGGAACCCTCTCCAGCAGGCTGCTGAAATGTTTTTTCCTGCTGATGCCTCTCTTCACAGCCACAGCCAGCATGCATATGGAACCGGTATGGACAAAAAGTGTGGTTCACTAAGGCAACCAAACTGCAGGGAGTGATGGTACCAGCAGCAGACAGCAGCCCTGGGAGCTTGCAAGCCCAGAGAAGAATCAAGTGGGTGCTCAGAAGCACAGAGCATCCTTTCTGGAGCCCTACAGTGCCATCTAAAGTGGGGTGAAGACAAACCCTAAGAGAAAAAAAGAAGGATAATCCTTGGGACTGCATGCACTGTAGTACAGGTGGAGCCTCTCACCATTCCAACAGTACTTCTCTGATGCAATTAAAAAATATAAGGCCTGCTCCTTAACTGATATGAAGGAGCTTCTCTTGTTTGCCAGAAAATGTACCACAGAGGTTTGAATAAAGGCTGAAATTAGCAGTTTGCCCAGGTTGCTCTGACAACCTTGCAACTTTCCACTCATAGAGGCCATTTTTTAAATGTATCTCCCTTTCTTTCCCTGCCACTAGCTGCAACTGTCTCTTTTATTTCATAGCTTCCCTAAGGCTGAGTGAGATGTCACCCTTCAGGTGTCATTCCTGCACAACGGGGAGGTGAGACAACCCCAGCGACTGGTGCTGCTGCTCTCACTACCAGTGCTGTTCTTTGCTCTCCTGATGAAAGGAGCAGCTCATCAGCTGCAAAACAAACAGAAGGTCTGCTGAGGCAGTGACAAGGAAATGTGTAACATGACTTCTGCTGTGTGTACTTGGTGTCACCATGTCTCACCTGTGCTTACTCACCTGGCTCCTGCAACGGGGAGTGTGGGTGGCTCCGTGAGAAGGGACTGGGCAGGCAAAAGCTTCTCCCTTTGTGTGTCTCCAGATGCTCTCTGAACTTTGCACGTGAATGAGCACTCCCATGGGCCTGGCACAGGCTGGGGGCATCTGGTTTTAGCAGAGGTCTAACCTGGAGCTGCAAACTGTGGGACAAAAGTGCAGCAGAAGGGTGGCTGTTGTTCCTTGGGTGACATCGTAGGAAAAGGAGTGGAGATGTCTGAGCATGGTGGCTCAGGGGTGTCAGTGTCTGGTCTTTATTCTGGTTGGGAAACTAGGTCTTGGAACACTGCACAGTGACAACTGGAGAGGTTTTGATACCTCTGCAGTTAATCTCATGTAAGGCAGGTGAACATAAATGGATCTTTCCTCTAGTGGATAACAGGACACAGAAGAAGAGACAAGTTTTTTATATTAATATCTCAAGGTCTCTATCTGCCCTGACTTCAATCTTTGCTTCTGCCCTTTTGTAAACACATGTTTAAACTGCTACTATCCTATTACATTAATGTGTTTTACAATATAACTAGCAATTCCAATCTAAAGACACCAATTTATTTTCCTTGTTGGTAGATTTAGCAATTGTCTTATACTTTCCCCAAGGAATGATTGGTAAATCTGCACTTCCCCTGTTACTGTGGGCAAGACATTCCATAGTGACAGAGGGAATCATGCCGAGTAATTTAATGTGTCCAATCCAATAAAAGCCTGGCAACATTTTCAACATGGGAACCTGAAGAAAAATCAAGACCTGCTATTACAACAAAATGAATCCCCAGTTGTACCACATCTTGTGAAAATGAGAGTTACTGACTTAAAATATCATGTAAAACATATTTGAAATTCCAACTGGCCTTGGTACAAGCTGCAGGGGTTCATCTGACAGCAGAATTGGGCACAGAAAAATGGGAAGGATGGTGTGGACTGGGTGATAAGACACAGTGCATGTAGACAGTCAGAGATGGGAGAGATGAAATCAGTAGGAATTGTGCTTATGCATATGAATGACAGTTTAGTCTCAATTCCCTGTCTTCTACAGCAGTCCCTGTTCTTTGGGTTCATTTATGTTCATCTTCATTCTTGCTTCTTACAGTAGGCTTCCAGTATACACAAGAGAACTGGCTGGCCTTGCTTTGAGCTAAATAAATTCAGAAGTTACAAAACCATCTCTCTATTAGCACAAAGCAGATAAATTGCAGCAAATCAATAAACTGTGCTTTCACAACCAAGAAAAATACCTGGTAGCCATCTGCACACCTCTGGGCTGGACATGGCCCTGTGGCCCTCTGAAGCACCTCATGACATTCCGGGGCACACAAGGAGACAGGGCCTTGCTTCTTCAATCCCTGCTCATGACAACACTGCACAAAGCTCACAGCTGCTATTTTGCAACACGACTGAAGTGCCCTTCTCCTCCTCCAGGACTCTGCCAGCCACTTTTACCTTCTCTCTAGGGTCCTAAAGCAAGAAGGGTCCTAAAGCTAGAAGGTTGCAGCAGCAACCTGCTACAGAGGACCTTCTCCCAAAACAGTCCCAAACCTTCCTGTGGTGCAGATCAGCAAACTGGTTGTGTGGGACCCCACCCCTTCTCTTGTCCACTCTGGCACACAGCCATGGCCATGAGTGGTCAGAGATTATGTCTTTTCGTGGCAAAGGTCCCAGGACATGAATCCTGGGCATGGAGGTAGATGACATCCCAATTCTGTCTCTCAGACCAGGTGCAGCTCTGTAAACAAAGTTTCATTTCTCTGCAGAGCCTATCCCATCAGTGTATCCTGGGAGGGTGTGCCCAGCTGCACACCTCTGGGCACCACAGCAGCTCTTCTGGGTGATGCTCAATGTCAGGACAAGGGGCAGTGGGTGGATGCTGAAGCACAGGAAGCTTCATGTAAAGTTGAGGAAGAATTTTTTCACTGTGAGGGTGACAGACACTGGAACAGCTGCCCAGGGAGGTTGTGGAGTCTCCCTCTCTGGAGATAATTCCAAACCCACCTGGACACATTCCTGTGTGATCTGGTCTAGGTGATCCTACTCTGGCAGGGTGTTGGACTAGATGAACTTTTGAGGTCTCTTCCAGCCCCTGACATTCTATGATTCTATGATCATGTGGCCCTACTAGCTGGGGACTTCACACCTTGCCCAGGGGACAAGGTGGGAGAGGCACCAGCTCCTGACCCCCAGTATAGGCATGTGCACAATTTTATGCTGTTTTCTCTCATCCTTTTCATCAAATCTTTTCTTTTCCTTTCCTTTCTGGTAAATATGGTATCTGCACTGCGAATCTCATTTCCTGAGTTACAGGATAGAAAGAAAATTGCAATTATGAAAACACCACTTCAAAAGAAGTTGCTCCAGTCACATGGATGGCTAAGCTCAGAAAATCCCACTGCTACAGAATTTTATTTAGGAAACTCAGAATTATGGAGTGTTTCAGCATCAGAGACTCCTTCCCATCTCTGCAAGCATTTCAAACAGCTCTGTTCATACCCAGGTGCTAAAGTAATAATGAAAACCAGCAGCCAAAAATAGATGTCAGGTTTTGAATTTGTCTAGAATTGATCAGAAACAAAGATATGAGGAGCTGGGAATTTACCTGAGGCACAGCAAAATCAAAACATAAATCTTCAGATAAATTCAGATAAATCCAAGAACTCCCTTCTCCTGCACCTCGATTAAGGAAAATATTTAGGAAAGCTGATGATGTTTTAATCTGTTTGTATTTGTCAGAAAATAAATCACCATGGAATGCCTTTTTGCAAGAAAAAAAACCATAGTATCACCCTGCAAGATTCCAGAGCTGTGCACTTGTGTCAGGATCAGTTAAGGATGGTTAATAGGGTTACTAGTGTTAGGAGACAAGTTTGACTCCAATGTTTCAATGGGTTCAACATCTGAAATAAGAGTTAGCAGGTGCTTCCCTGTGAACTTCTGGAGAGCTACATGAATTCAGCTGTCCTTGCTGCAGTTCCCTCTGAAAAGTACAAATGGTTTACTCATGAAAGTCAGTATCTGTGCTTTTCTGTGAACTTGGCTTAGCTATGGCTTGGCAGAGAGTTGAGGTCAAATATGATTTTGCCCACGCCTGCTCTGTCGGGCACAGTAAGTGGACCATTAGCCTCTGACTTGCACAAAGTTCTTCGGCTTCCTCTGAAATCTCCATGGACGTAGGTGCTACCACCTAGCCTTTTGTTAAATAACATCTACAGATCATAGGAACCTTGGTAACCTGCTTCTAACAGTTCTTCTGCATTCTCTCACAGGGCATGACACAGTTCTGGGTCTTTGCAAAAGGCTACCACAGTCCCTGCACGTTACAGCCACTGGTCCTCGCCTCAGAACTGGCAGAAGTGTCACATACTTTATCTTTCTGAGAAATGTGATGCTCTATTTCCCCTCAAGTTATTTAGATAGAACTCTTTTCAATCTCTTATGGCCCAGGGATTATTTTTGATATCAAAGTCCATCTATTTACCTTGGTATTGTAGCTTTATTTCCATTCTTCACACATCCCTCTCTTCCTTTTGTAAAGGTTTCTTTGTGTTGATTCTAAGGGTTCGCCATAAGGGAGCTCTCATGACACCTTCATTATTCCCAGAAAAAATAACAAAAACATACCTTAGTGTGGATAACAAAGATTGAGAGCAGTATCAGTAACTTTAATCTAAAAAAATTAGTTTTGTCTTCTTGAGGCTGTCCCCAATTCAAGCAGAATAGGGTCAGCAGATAAAAAAAAAGAAAAAAAATAAAGAAAACATAAATCAAATCCCGATAAAGTGTGGAAATGCAAAATCAGGGCATCCAAACAACCATATTTCTCTTCTATGGTGACACTATGCCAAAAAAGTATGATCACAATCAAAGTTTTTAAGTAACTGTGACCATAGATTAGACTTGATTAAAGTTTCAGACATGTCACATTCATTTTCTTCTACTTTCAGTGTCCTCCAGGGACACCTACAAACTAAAGCATTCAAACTCAGGGGACTTTTCTGAAAGAATTGCCCTTAATCTTTTAGTTGTTGAATAAAATCACTGTGTGGAACATGCATCTAACAATTCATCTTTTACTGATATGGCTTGCAATAAATTGTCTAGTCCCAAAATTATAAGACTGAAGAAGCTATTATGAGAACAGAGCATTTTATTTCAGATTAAACCATGCAAATCTCAAGGAGAGAGAAGGCTGGCAGAAAGAAAAGTCCCCTGATATATATCTTTTAATTAACACAGCAAAACATTCCTTTCTGTATGCAGGTAAATCATTTATGTGCAGTTCACTTGGGTTTCTCATGCTTATCACTAAAACCCTTTTTTTTTTCCCTCAAGTTTGACTTCTTTGGAAAAAAAAGTGAACTAGTGAAGTGTATTGTATGATGAGGGAGTTCAGGGTGTATATAGCACTGAGGAGACAACAGTAATTTAAATTGCAGTAGTTATTGCACAAAATGACAGCTTACGAGTTTTTCTGTCTTACCCAAGCTTTACAATAATCACTTAAAAGATTCAAGTTTAAGCATCTATGTGTATATATATATATATATGATTTTTATGATGCTGAGTTACAATTCATAGGTATGTTAATCTCTTAGAATCTTACCCAAGTTGTCAGCAAACCAAATGGAAGAGACCACTCCAATTTCTTTGCATCATGATCCTTTCCCCAAAGCATGAAGCAGTTCAAGCTCAGTTCAGCCAGAGCTCACATGGACAACCGATGTGCCCTAGCATAAAGCTACCTACTGCCTGCACCTTCTGCAGCATCCACAGAGTCTCTTCCAGCCCTCAGCCTCAGCCAAGTCATATAGAAAGGCTGACTTATTAAAGTAAGATATTGAAAATAAAAGTAGCAATTTAGAGCAGCCTAAAAGTGAACATGACTGCCAATATCCATAGGACTATATTTGATAAGAAATTGCCCTGAAACTTTTTTGGAGGATATGTTCTGTCCACTGGTGCACAGTGCATGCAGCACAGTCATACAGGAACTCCAATTACTGTTTTGGAAGGAATACAGCCATTTCAGACACATTTTTCACTCCCTGCTTCACTAGTTACTTAACATTTGGATGGAGGTTAGATTTTCAGCCCAAGAGCTGAAGAGCATTTTGAATTCTATAAAGCATCCACCCATCTGACCAGGATTACTGCCACACTCTTTGTTACTGCAGCATCTGAGAATTCAGGACCTTAGGTTTGATGGCTGGTGTGCAAAGTCTGTAAAATGGTTAACTGAACTACAAAGCTGTTTTGGAGAAGACAAAAAAGCCAGAAGTGCTCTTCAACGATGTTAAACCACAATGTTTACTTACTTGCTTCTCAAGTAAGAGATGGAAATTTAAGCAATGTTTAAAAGTTTGGTATCAAGTACCTTTTGTCTTCTTGCGGTGGAACCGCAAAAGCAGTGAGGTCCTGCAGAGGCCAGTAACACAGCTGGGTTGAGGGATGATAACTACCATCAGTGAAGCTGATTATGAAGTGAACTAAAGGATTAATCTAACCAAGTCATCAGGCTTCACACACTGACAACCAGAAACCTGAAGCTGGGGAGAAGAGCCACCTCCTCCTCCTGGCTGCTAACACAGCTCCCCTCATGTGAGAGGGGACAGAGGTATCAGCATTTTTTTTACTACCAACAACAGTAAATGCTTGCTGGGAAAAGTAATCTAGACGTGCTGACCTAGGGAGAAAGCCTTAATGCTGTCTCTCAGCACTTCCTATACAGACTTAGTTTGCTCCAGTGCTCTTCCTTACTGTGTCATTCCTCCTACTGGGACTTAGGTAACACCTGGGAAAGCAAGAAGCTGAATGAAGCATTATTAGCTTGATTATTTTTTGGCATTATGTCAAGCGCTCGTGCTACTTTTGGCACTCAGAAGTGAGAAATTATTAGCTCTTTTCAGCCATGGCTAACACAAGAGCTGGGTTTTTTAAGTACACAGAGCAAATAGGCCACGAGATGGACAGTATGTCTAACTAAAACAAAAAAAAACCACGCTGAAGATGTTCACATTTGTTTTGAAGCATTTCTACCACAAAGGACTTGTTTAGCATTCTGTTCTATGAAACAGTTCTCAATATTTTGTCTCTCTCTTTCATTGTTGCTACAATTTAAAAGAGTAACAAAAACGTCCAATGAAAAAAATGAGAGCAGTGGAGCAGTCCGATTCCGTTGCATTCGCTCTGCAAGCGTCAGGAAATTAGGACACAATTTATCAACAACTGTGCTTAATTAGTAAGAAACCTATTTAAACCTAATGATATACATGGCCAGGGTTGCTGCTGCTTAATGGAGATAGTAGTTCTGCTTAATTGGGATGCTTCCAGGCAATGTAACCATTGAAACTGATGCTTTGCTTTGCTGCTTCAGCTTCACGGTGCTTCTCTCTCTCTCTGTCCTACCAGGAACATTCTCCAAAGGAGTTCCCAAAGGGCTCCCTCACTGCCTTCTTTACCTCCTGACTTGTGCCTTCAGCACCAGCTCTTCACTACCAGCTGCCCTACTGCAGAGTAAATCTGCCATCTGGGGACAGATGGGGTGACTCAGGTGTAAAGTCTGCTGCCAGCTCCCTTGACTTGAGTGTTAAAACAGCACTTTTCAGTAGGCAGAAGGACTTCACCATCAGCTCAAGGGTTCAACAATGCAACATGGACTTACCTGTGACACTAACCACAGGCCAGCAGTGATTACACAGCTGTCTGAATGTTTTCAGTGAGAACTTTAAGAAAGTTTGTCATTCCTGTCTCTTATTAATGATACCACACCTCATGGCCACTCACTAGCCTGTGGGAACTGAGTTAGGAGCCTTAGCTTGGCTCCTAGAAGACTCTTCCTCTCACTCAAGCTTTTTGTTGGCAGCCTCAGCAAGAGTCACCAAGAGATTCAGGTATTTTCTCAACCATGCAGTTGATCTCACTTAGTTCCTCCTAACCCTGGCAGGCAGTAGAAAGCAGCTTGCAAATCAGTTGATCTACCACACAGAAATAACAAAAATTGTCTCACAGGACACCAGCTTCTCACGACTATTAAATGTATTCTGAATAACTAAGAAAGGGGGATTTGTAAAGACAGCACTTCAGACAAGATACCAAAGCCAGAGTGAAGTTTGCACAGTGCGCAGCACTTGGCAGAGTGTCAGGATAACATGAGATGGCTTCACTTCCATCAACAAAGAGCTTAGTGCCACAGCAGAGTCCCTCACAGCTAACTGAGGTAATTAATTAGGCCCATCGACTGAAACTAGACCTGTCAACCCTTGAAGTCAAGCAGCAGAACAACGCTGCAGCCTGTAATGGGGTGAGTTGGGAAGATAACATAAGTCTTGGAAAATACATGGGAAGGGACGAGACTCCGAGCTGCTTTGCAAGTAGATCAGCAGCTGTCTCCTGAAATAACAGCATTCCACAGCTGGCCCTCAGTACCTGGAAACATATGGATGTAAGTTCAGTACATATATTGCTTTACCAATCCATCTTTAACTAAACTTTCCTACCACACTCCTATGCACCTTTTGTTGTTTTTTTTCTGGCTTTTGATGTTCCAGGTGCCCCGCAGAACCAATGCAGATGTTCCATGAAAAATGCTCAGTTTGAAGCTGTGTCTGCACTGGCTCCTATATAAAGTTTCACTGGGGTTTCACAGTCCTGCTAAGTATCAATGTTCTCAGCATAGGCTGCTATGAGGACAACTGAATGGCTGAGGCAGGAAAGACCAGAAATGTTGGGATCAGGTGCAACAGCATCAAGGGCAGGGAGGGAGCAGCAGGATAGACCAGTGAGTACGTCAGGAGAATGGAAAACCAGAGGGCTTTAGAGAGAAGAGGGAAAAGAGAAGGGTAAGGGAGTAGAAAAATTACAAATCAACCCTAAAGCAGCCCAGGAGCAGGAGAGGGGAGCTGGAGCTGCTTGCTCAGTGTGACAGTCTGAAGTGACTGGCAACACCTGTGAACACCAGTGTGCCTGTTCAGAAGGCAAACAGGACTTGTCCCTGTCTGTCTGGCAGGGAACATCCACACGAGGTGATGTGGCACCATGGGACATTTGGTACATCTTCAGAGAACACCGAGCCCCTTCAACAGCCTCATGTTCAACTGGATCACAAACCTTGTCTCCCCAGCTTCCAAAAGAAAAATCTGGAACATCACGGGGAGGAAAGCACCATCGGTGGTGTGGTTTCACTCTCTGGTCAAGTAGAACAAGGCCATTATGAACTTCAGGAGATTGCTGTGTTCCAAAAACACCCAACCCCAGCTTCCCATGTTCTTACAAGTCCGACTCACCAGATATTCCAACCTTTGTTTCCATGGCTTTCCTGCTGCTGGTCCTGCTCCCTCTGCACTTGCAGGGAAGGTTCCCAGGGGTGAGGAGATGGAATGAGCTGGGCCAGGACACTGCTCCCTCCAGCCACACAGGTGAAAAGACTGACCAAGCTTTGCTACAGAGCTGAGAATCTGGGTACCTCACCTAACACCCAGCACCTACATCCTGGCAAGGACACTTCTGTATGAGGTGCCCATCAGGAATAAAAATGCCTGCCCTAGCATGGCTGCAATAATGCTTTGAAAATGCTGTAGCACAAAACATCTTTCTGTTGATAACAAACTAATTCATGTCCATCGTGTGAAAACAACTGAACGAGCCCAGCTGTATATATCAATTTTTAGCTAAATGTCTGGGTCTGGGAGTGACTGCAAGCACAAAGAGTAGGGGTGGATGGAAAGTTAAATGCTATTTTGGGTCCTCTACGACCTCGCTGGCCATGCAGTCTGTGGAGATTCATTATCAGAACTATAATTTGGTTACCACTACAACAGTTTCAGGCTTCCTAGCAGCAGTTTGCTGGAGCTGCTGAGGTTATAAAGACTTTTTTTTAAAGCTGTATGAATGATCATTAAGCATGATTGCTAAAGGAGCAAACTGTCAAAGTCTTTTCATTTATTTCTTATTATCACAGCTGTACAATTTTCATACATACAGCAGGAAATGCACATTGGCTACACAATGGCATTTGGCTGCATTTCCAAGTATAATACAGTAAGTGCAACTCCACTTGAAAATGTACATTTATACAACTTCAACAAATTAAGGATTGCTACATGACTATCTGTGACAGTATAAAGCTTTGTTTATGTTGTCTCATTACTAAACCACTTCCTGGTTAAATAGAAAACATATTCAATCATTTTAAAATGGCCCTTGTGATACTTGGCCAGCTTACAAAATATTTCTTGTGTAAAATTTAGCCATTAACTTTACTCTTTTTTTTTTTGCTGTTGTTTTGTTTTAAAAATAATCCTCTAAACCTATTTAAACATTTGTTCTTGAACTGTTATACTGACACTTTGTAGCAGGAACCAAATTTTACCCTCCTCCTGTTTGTTCTTCCACTGCTTATCACCAAAAGAAGTTACATTCGTAATGTATTGCAGCTTTATTCAGATACAACCAGATGGCTACACTATTCAACAAGTTTGCTCAAAAAGTAAATAGCATTCTTCATTAAAGAAAACGAGATTACATTTCAGAGATATTTGCCAACAAAACTTTAATGGGTAGAGTGCTACCAGCACTGAAAAAAAACCCAACAAACAAACAAACAAACAGAAGTATTAATTTATCTTTTAAGACCCACCCGAATATTCAGTTTAAACTCATATAACTTTACTTCTGGAATACATTGGTCCACAGACCACGTTCTTGTTACAGTTTACCAAATGAAAAACAAAATTGCTTATTGCCCTCCCTATAACAGGAATGGTTCAGTTTGTAACCTCCTTTAAAAATATACATTTTACAATCCTTTCACCTCAACAAAGGTGACACTGACAATAAATACACTGGTTTGGTGGTTTGACATTTCTTTGATAGGAAAAGTCTCCAAACTACCTGTTGTAGGCCCTTTCTTTTTTGGACTTCTCCAATGCCTTGTCCATAGTTTTCTCATTTTCTCCTCTACATTTGGGGCAGTACCACTTGCCCTTTGGTTTATGATTGAGTCCCACGCACGAGAAGTGAAACCACTCGATGGGGCACTCGTCGTTGTCACATCCTATCATCTCCCCGTAGGAGACCTGGTTGCACAAGCAGTATGTTGGCTCGTTAGGGTCAATAGGGAGGTCTGGAGGAGAAGCTTCCCTCTCCGCTTTAGCCTTGGATCGTTTCTTCTTCTTGGATGTTTTTGCCTTCTTCTCCTTCGGAGTTCCTGAGGTGATGTCGTCGTGGTCGTGGTTGTTCGATGCGTTTTCCCGGTTCTCGTTGTTCCTTTGCCGCCTGGATCTCTTGTTGTTGGGCTTTTCGGCCTGCGTGATTGTCTCGTTCTTTGACTTGTCCTGGCTGGCTTTGCCGCTGTTGCCAGTGGTGTCGTTAGCGTCTTGACAAGTCTCAAAGAGTTCCAGGTGGCTGTCCACTTGCCTGGTCCTGTTCTCAACCAGCTCCACCATGTGACTGACGATCTGGATCTTCTCGTCGCCCAGCTCCTGGCTGCGGATCAGGGCTCTCTGTATGCAGTGCAGCATCCGCCTCTTCTGCACCGCGTCCGTCTCGCGCTTGAACTTCTCATAGTAATCATCCAGGTCCCTAAGGATCTCTGCAAGGACCAAACCAAAACTGTAAATATTACTGACAGACAGAGCAGCGAAACAAAGCCCTCCCGCCTTGGCCCTTCCACCCAGGAACACCAGTTTGTAACACACTGAGCTGACCACAGGCCAGGATCTGACAAGCAGCTCATGGCTCCAGGGAATTACTTTTGTTCTGGTCAGTCCCACAGCAATAGAATGCAAGTGATCAATTAGAAAAAGCAGTGACTGAACATAATTTTATGGACATTGACAATTCTTCCTTTTAATTAGTTCTTTTAAGTTACCAGTAAGTTTAAACAAATACACACATGCCATCAAAAGTTCCAAAATTAATGGTAAAATTCAGAAGGGAAGAGAATTCAGAAAATAAGAGATTGCTTTCCTGCACATTTGCTGCATAACAACAGGAATATTGCTAGTGAATTAATATGAGTGGGAGAAAGTGGGAGAGTGAGAAAGCACAAAACAGTGTAGAAATCAGATGCTGAGTTACTTAATAAACACCTTCATAGTTGACAGCTGATGCAGAACAGCTCCAAACACATGGGACTAGACCCTTAGCTATGGCATAAAACCCCGAACACATGGGGCTAGACACTTAGCTATGGCATAAAACCCCAAACACATGGGGCTAGACTCTTACCTATGGCAAGTTTCATCTGATAGTTTTGTGGCCTCACATTTTCAGCAAAATCCCTGGAACTACAGACAGAGCTGGGATTACAATATCCAAAATGTCTAGATGATAATTACTTTGTGTAAAGTACCTGTTGCTTATTTTTTGAAACAGAGAAATACAGTCTTCATTAAAGAATTTTCAAGATATGTAAGAATCAGGAGGGAAAACCTTTACTGGGTGTCAGAGCCTGGAACAGGCTGCCCAGAGAAGCTGTGGAGTCTCCTCTGGAGACTTTCAAAACCCACCTGGATCTGTTCCTGTGTGACCTGCCCTGGGTGACCCTGCAGGGGGGTTCAGAGAGACCTCCCCACTCTACCATTTTCTGATTCTTTGATTCTAACTGGAGCAGCTGCAGCCTCCAGCATGAAAACACTAAAACTGAAAAGACATCAGATCTCAAACTGCACTTTGAGGATTGTTCCAACAGTTTATAGGAAAGAACACTGCACAAAAGTGTTTCAAGAGTGGCTCTAGAAACCTCTTTTTAAGCAGATGTTTTTGAGTTTTGCTACAATACTCAAATCCACTCAAACACACAAGACACTCAGCATTTCCATACCGGGTGCTCAAAAATACACAGGATGTTTTTCCTGCATGACCTTTCTGCTCTGATTTTCCCCTTACTCACGGGTTAGAACATTCTGCCTTAGAGAGCAAAATACACTGAGATATAAAAATCTAACTTCAATTCACCTAACAGAAACCAGGGTCTCCTACACATGCAAATGGTGTTAACAAAACTTTTAAAAATTGATTTTTTTGAAGTGTAAGATTGTGGTACATATGCAACTAAGAGTTATCCTGTTATTTAGGTTTTATCTTGCCTGGGTAGACTTTTATTAACACATGCATATCTACTGAGGGCATGGAAAGCTCTTGCAAGTTTTAGTTTTTAGAGCTGCAGCCTATACTTCTGACACTGGTTAAGCACTACCTGTCAGCTAGCACTGCAATATAATCTTTTGGACCAAAATTAGCATTTCAACATGTTATTAACCACATTAAGCAAATGCTTTTTTTTTCTAACTAAAAGAAAAACAGCCAAACCCACAAAACAACAACAAAAAAGAAAACCCACAACAAACCAAACCATCCCTACCACCACAAAAAAACCCAAACGTACAGATGTTTAAGTATTCAAGAAGACTATAAGTCTAACATTAATTATGTTCAGTGGCTGAAATGCAGGTTTTATCTTCTAAATTCCAGCACTTGACTGATGTCACCAGTTTAACCCACTTCAATCCATTAAGAAGGCACCATACTTTGATAACACTAAATAATTAGTGCCTTAATGACTTAAGCATCGTAAAAACTTCAATTCTAGCACTGCACGTCCACGCCAACACCACAGCTCCACACTACCTCCTGATCAGCGACATCAGGCAGGAGAAACCGTTGGCTGCAATGATCTTGAACTCTGGGAGCTCTGCTGAGCGCGTCTTCACCTTGCGAGAGGCGTCCCCCCGCAGACGCACGCAAACAGAAAGGGGCTGCTCAGCACCACGCGTTGGAAACATGTTACTCAAGCAGCGCACCAGCTACAAGTAACAGCCTGACAGCTGTTATTCCAGCTCGAAGGAGGAGAAGGAGGAGGAGGACTACAGCACGCCCAGCTGAAGTTGCCCGCCCCACGGAGGCCGCGTTTCAGGGAACTGCGGAGAGGCGCCGTCCCTGGGCGGCTGCAGCAAAGGGCGGGCGGCGGAGTTGAGCGCGATCTGCGTGTTACGCAACTGTTGTCCAGCTGGGAAAGCGCAGCCCCAGAGCACAAACACCGCTCCGGCGATAAACCCCCCCACGAGAAAAGGTGACCCGTGTGGGGAAAGCTTCACAGCCCGAACGGATCAGGGGGCCGAGCCCCCGCAGTGGGAGCCCCACCCACAACGCCCGCCAGGGCGGCCAGCGCAAGGAAGCCCGAGGCCCCCCGAGCGGACGGCGGAGGCGGGAGGCACCTCCGCGGGCAGCGGAGCCAAAACCCACGCCGGGCTGTCCGTGCTCCGACACCGCCTCCCGGGCGCTACCCGCAGAGGCCTCCGCCTCCTCCTCCACCGGGTCGACGGCGTGCGGGACACCGGCAAAATCCTACTACCCCGGCCCCAGAACTCGTCCCTCTGCGGCGCCACCCGCCGCCTCCGGGGCCGCCCCTCAGACCCCGCCCCCGCAGCCCCGCCCCGCGGCTGGGCAACCGGAGACCCCGCGGTGACCCCGCTGCGGCCCCCCCAAGAACCGGGTCCCGCGGACACCCC
>JANHGL010004790.1:0-18356 GCA_024611195.1 Ceyx melanurus | reverse complement strand
CCCTCACTGGGAAAAAGTTTTTCCTTGTGTTGACCCTAAACCTCTTGTGCTCCAACTTGCTCCCATTGCCTCTTGTCTGAGGATACAAATACCACCATGGGAGGATTTTGAGAGGTCCTAATGAAGGTTCAGCACTGACTTAACACACCTTTGAAATCCAACATGTAAGAATTTAACCTTAAAATACAGAGAGGTGATGAATCTATGTGTATATATATATATAAATGTATTTCCATATATGTGCATTCCTCATGACACAAACAGGTATTAATTGTGTACAAAACCAGATCTGTGCTGACACTCCCTTCCACAAACCTCTGCCTGTGGAAGAGACAAGAGTGTGTCCATGTTTTCCAAACTTACATGATTCAGGACTGTCCAGGTTCCTGTCTGGGAGGCTAATCAGGGCCTTTGAGTGGCATGCTCTTGTCATCTGTAAGAAGCAAAACAGAGATCTGGCAGTTACTGCTGTAAGAAAAAAACAGCCTGAAATAAAATACTATTGAAAGACAATAAAAAATGTACTCATAGGTCTTTTTTTTTCTGTTAAAAACACATTTCTCTTAGATAAGTGACTAGCTGTGGTTGAGGTGATGCTTGCTTGCATGATTAGAACCTCAGTCATAGAATCATTAAATAGTTGGGTGGGGAGGGACTGCAACAGTGTCTCCTCAGAAACTTATCTTCTGTTACAGTGAGAGGGACTTTGCTTCCCCAGTCCCCCTCTTGTGGGACTATGCAGGATGGAGACTACTCAGCTCACTCTGCAACAACTGGAAAGGTGAATACATATGAACCAAAGCCCATTTAATGTCTCCCACACTTCAAATAGCAGCTGAAAACCTTATGGGCTACGACATCGCATAGGCTTTTAATAACCGGGATTCCCTTTGCCAGAGGAAATATTTCTAGGTAAGAGAAGAAATCAAGAAATGCTGCTGCTGTTCAGCTCCCAAATAGCCTGGTGCTGGAGCTGGAAGAACTGTTGGGGCCAGGCCCCCTCTGGTGGACACTAGCAGGCGAATGTGAACTCCTCCAGACAGGAGAAAGTGAATTTCCTGGCCGTAGCTCAATTCCATGTGCCATTCCTAAACAGGTAAGTTCAAATACTTTAACTGTCTTGCTCCCTCTCCTGCACGTCTGTTGGTGATGCTATCTGGGTAGAAACATACTTTGGGTTGCTGCTTGTATCTTGAAGAGTAGCACTCCAAATGACACCTGTCAATCAGTAGGTTGCACTGTAACATTTTTCCCATTGACCAGCTCGATAGCAAAGACAACAAGAAATTGTTTCACTTGAGCAAATTCTGGTTTATATACGTCTCAATTCCCTGCTTTATGGCTACTGTATCTGGAATTTCCAGGTGGTCTCTAATACAATTGCAGGACAGGTGCAAAAGTTTAGCCTCCAAGTTTTATACAGGTGTCTTTCTGACATTACTGTAAAAAAAGAAAATTAAAAACTGAAAGCTTGAGAGGAGAAACTTCACATTTTTTTTCCTTTAAATTTAGCTTTATGCAGATTTAATAACTCTTAATTCCTTGAACAGATCAGTCAGTTTCCTCATTGGTGTAGGTTTTTACAATGTGGATTTATCAAACTGGAAAGAATGCAAAATGCAATTGCAAACCCACGGGACTGCCAAGATGAGTCATGGGAACTAACGGTACCTAGAACTACACTCAGACACTTCCACTTCTGAAGGGATGCAAACTAAGACTGGCAGAAGCTTTGGCTGGGGATAACAGGAGTTGTGCAGTTCAGCCCATTTCATGCTCATTTAAACCAGCGTCTCACCACGGGTTTAAGACAAAAAGCGAGAGCTGAGTGCAACTCTGAGCATTAAAGAATACACTTTTTTCCTTTTATCAACACCCAACGATGGGTAAAAAGCAACACCCTACCTAGTACACCCGCTGTAGTGGGAGCATGGCTCGCTGAGGTGTGTGAGGCAGCGCTGCTGGGCTGGGCCATGTAATTACTGCAGAGCTCCATCCCGGTAACGCCGCCGAGGCCCCGTCCCGCCGCTGCTTCCCCTCCCGCTAACGGCACAGGCGCTACGGGCCCCACAACAAGCGTCAGGCCGGGCTGTGGCAGGGGGCTGCCCGCGCTCTCTGCCCTCCTGTCGCTGGGGAGAGGCGCTGCCGCCCCCCTCCTCGGCCCGCCGCAGGGCGTACAGGGTCAACGAGTCGCCTGCCGTCGTTAGGGTGCAACCTCTCGCTTCACTCCCGCCACCACCCGCAGGGAAATGGAGGCGTCATTCAGCGCCCGATTACCGGCAGCCTACAAATACCACAATGCCCCGCGGGCCGCTGTCCCCCGGCAAGCCCGGCGTGAGGGGCGGAGCGGTTTTGGGCGTCTGAAGGAACTACAGCTCCCGGTGGGCTGTGCGCTATTGCCGGCCTGCTTTTCCCCTCGCCGCTAGCCTCGGTTCCCGGCCGCGCTGCGAGGCTGCGGCGGTTGTAGGGCGCTGTCGGGAGAAATTGTGCAGCCTGGGGTAGCGGGGGCGTAGCGCCATGGACGGCCGGTGCTATGGGTGTGCGTCCAGGTTCTCGGTCTTCAAGAAAGAGGCAAGTTCGCCTGAGGGGAGGGGGCGGGACTGGCCGGTCCCGCGGGTCTGAGAGGGCAGCCCGGGGAGCTGCCGAGGCACGGACCCCGACGGACCGGCACCGTAGCGTTGTTGTCCGTGCTTGCTGAGCTCTCGTGGTGCCTGCTTTCAGTATGTCTTTAAACGTGGTAGATTACTGAAAAAAAAAAACGAAACCAAAAAACCAAAACCCCTGGTCATTGGGTGTTACCCTTTTAATCCAACACTCTGTCGGTGTCGCAGAGGAATCCCCCCAGGTACTTAATTCTGATGTGGGATGAAACGGTGTCTCTGCTTCCAGTAGGTGGTGGTGCTCCAGGGCTCTTTGGAGGGGCTCCATGTCTGCAGCAGCAACTAACGATACAGTTCTCAATTAAATAACACCTCCCCCTAAAAAAAAAAACCCCAAAACAAACCAACCAAACCCAAACCACCAGCGGAATCCCCCTGTTATTTTTAGTGCATTTTGGTGTGGGTATCATTCTTGTGTGGGACCAGGCAGGTGATGGGGGGGGAGTGCAGGGTGACTGGGTGATGGAGCCCTGTCCTGTCACTCTCTGGTGTCTCCACAGTGTGGATGCAAGAACTGTGGACGGGCATTCTGCTCAAACTGCCTTTGCTTCAGTGCTGTTGTTCCTCGCTGTGGAAGCGACCAGAAGAAAGTGTGCAAGAAGTGTCATAGCCAACTAACTGGGTAAGATGGGAGTGTTTTTTTCACCCAAAGACAGTGCTCTGCTTTGTTTCTTCATTTTGCATCCCAGTATGACATTGCAGGTTTCTTCGTGAGAGCTGGGCCTTGTACTTACACAAACATGCTGCTTGTACCCTGGAGTTTCCAGCCAGGCCAGTACTGTGAGCTGGGCAGTCCAGTGATAGGAATTGGGATTTGCAATGCTGTTGTCTGTCATGACAGACTAGTCTGAAGGAACCAGGTTTAAATCTTCACTAGTGGCCACTAAATGTCTGTGGATGTTTTAGGTAGCTGAGACCAAGTTAAGCCCCACTGGGGTATTGCCCTGAAACCTCCACTCCTTTGAAAGCCCTGCCAGTCTGTTTGGATTTGTCATAGTTGAGCAGCCTGACAATAAGGTGTTCTAAGTGTTATTTATTACCTCTGTGGGCAAAGTGGCACAAATTCTCCTTGTTGAGGGATCTTTGCTATGTGTAACCTGAAGACTTGGGATTTTGTACCATAAAATCTGTTTGCTTTCAAAAACCAAAAACTGCAACAAAAAGAAGCCCAAACCAACCAACCAAAAACCACACACACAAAAATAACACAAACAAGCAATCAAAACAGCCAATTTGCAGACTTAACCTATAAATTGCCAGTTGAAAAAAAAAATAAATTCAGTAGTAGGATGGGTTATACATGTAAACAGGTAACACAGGAGCACAAGTCTAAACCAGAATCCCTTCAGTGTCCTTTTCCTTCTCTTGCATTTCTCTTACCTCTCTTCTCATTAGCAAAGGTCTTAATTTCAGAAGCACTGGCTCATGAGAAGTGTGCTGATTGATGGTGAAAATACACTATTCAGTCTTTCAGATTTGAAACTTTAATTTCCCTTTACAACTCCAAAGCCCCTAAGAAAACAGAGCAGCCTTTCTCCATATTTCTTTTGTGTTGTTTTTTCCTCATGTGTTTGATATCAGTACTATGTGCTTGATATCAGTACTATAGAGTTACAACAGAAGAAAATCCTCACTGACTAGAGAGCAAGTAGATAATACCTCTAGGATGCAGCTCTGGAAGTTGCATATATTGTGCTATTCACACAAATAGTTTTCAGAACTGAAACAATAGAAATGATAAGTGGTCAAACAATGGCACATTTAGTTTTTAGACAGGCCTTAAGCACAGCATGGAGGGGTTTGTAGCTGAGGCTTCCAAGAATGAGTAAAACATCCTAACTGCCACACATAAGTGTTCAGTTCAGCAGCTTAACCTGAATACAGCCAAGCAGAGGACAGCTACACAAAGCTGTGTTTGTGGTATGCAGCTTTCAAGCTTGCTAGATGTCATTATGATACTAGTGGTTATATAATAAGAATTTTGGTAACATTTTGTTTAGCTTGTGCATTATATAATCCTGTGTTTGTTGCATGCCACAGCTTCTTTCAGAGAGTTCACTGCTTGAAAGCTAATTACACTGGGAGTCTTAATTAACTGCTCTCTAGCTGCTCTCTGAGCTGGGAGGTGTGGGCTGTGGGAGGCAAGGGTGTTTCAGCCCCACCTCATTGGGATCACTGGTGATGTTTCACTAGAAATGAAGTCTCATGCTGTCCCAAGAAGCTGTTTTATCACCATCCCTTCCTTAAACTGATCACTCTCCATATGAATGAGATTATGAAAGGGGCTGTACCAGAATGTCAAGAAACCTATTCTGATTCCTCTTGAATGGAGAGACTAGGTCATTGAAGTATTGCCAGTATCTTGATTTCTGAGAAATCATCATGTCTTTCAGAGAGGGATCTCAAAGCAGTTCAGCAAAATGGTCACCACCAGAAAACTACAAAAAGTGAGTTGCATTTGCCAATCAGATGTGTGCTTCTGTGGGTAAGGAGCCTTTCAGGCCCTCACTCCTCTTCCCTGCAGAGACCAGCAAAAGTGGGGACTGTGATGTGGGTGTTTATTTGCTGCTTCAGAATTAGACTAAGGATGGGGCTTTTCTTTTATTCCTTGGTGGGTTTTTTTATTTGTTTGTTTGTTCATTTGGGGTGGGGAGGAGTTTACTTTTTTTTTAATAGATTCCTGAACAGCCACCTGCTTATATTTATCTGTAACTGATTGGGGTTGGCTTGGAAACAGGAACCTGGTGGTGAGATGTTCCTTGTCTCCTTGGAAATGGTGCCAGGTGTGGTGCTCCTGTGAGCCAAGGTTTTCCTGACTCTTGGGAGTACCTCGTTGTGCCTGGTGCAGGAGGAAGTGGTTTCCATTTTGTTCTGCACCAGTCTTCTTCAAATAACCTGTTGGGATCACAGAGGATGTTTTCATATCTCAGGTTTAAATCCCTGTTATCAATTGTCATGTCTTTTTTTTTTCCTGTCCTTGTCACAGGCGTGTAGCAGCTTTTGAGGCTAACCAAAACAAGCTGAAAGAACAACAGAATCCAGCTGCAAAACCCCTGTGTCAGGCAGGTTCCAGATTCCAGGGGCTCTCAAAAGAGGATAGAGCTATTGCAGAGAGGCTGGAGAGGCTCAAGAAGGAAAAGAAACCAAGTAAGTTTTGGAGGATATGGGGTAGGAACACTGCTACTTGGGAAACATGAAACCTAGAGGGAGAGGAAAGTGCTGAACTTTCAGAACCTGCCTTTTTAGGGAATTGAAGGGTTAAAATTGGGCAGAGCATCCACATCCTTCTGCCACAATGTGCAGAATCTACAATGATTTTAGATTAAAGTTATGGTTTCTTTTTGGTTTTGGGGCTTTGAAACTGCTGCTTAGTTTTGGGGCACTGTCTTACCTGTAGAATCACTTTTTCTAATGTTTTCTAATATCCTCCCCTGGCACAACTTCCTCTTGTCCTATTATGTGGCAAGGAAGGGTTTCAGTCTGATATGTCTAGGATTACATTAAGAGGTGAGAGAATAATAGTCTATGCTGCTTAAATGACACCTAGTTCTTTGTCTGTCCCTAGTGTCCTAAGGAAGCTGATTGCCAAATGACATTACCCTAATACTTGCTTTATGGTTAGGAGATAAACCATGAAGGAGGCAAGGAAAAAAGAATGCCAGTGTTAGGGTAGTCTCTGAGTCACTGCAGTGTGACCTTTCATTCTTGTCAGGGGCAGAGGGAGGTTTTTCCTGAAGCATTCAGAATCTGATTCCAGAAAAAAAAAAATACAACTTTAAGGAACAAACAAAACAAAACACCAATCATTGAAGCCTTTTGTTTTCAATAGCAATCTCCTGCCTTGGATTATTCTGAATTGCAGAGTCCATTCCAACTCAGGCTGAGATTGAAGCTAGGCTGTCTGCCCTGAAGGAGGAGTGCTGGCAACCTGTTCCATCCACCCAGGAAATGGAGGATCGTTTGGCTGTCCTGCAGGGGAGAGATCCTCCTTCCCAGGCTCCCAGACCTGTAAGCTCCCTCAGCTCTTTAGCCAGCAATGTATTCTGAGCTGACACTGTAACTGGTGTCCCAGCATCTTAGCTGTGCTTCCTTCTTCTGCCTTTTTTTTTTTTTTTTTTTGGATTTTTTTTTTGTGTGTCCAGGTGGTTCCCTTCAGAAATCTCTGCTTCTTGTTTATGTCATTGCTCCAGGAGCAAATGTCCAGCCTCTACCAGTTCACTGCTTCAATCTGAATGCAGTATGTTCCTTTATTTCAAATGTTGTTCATGTATTTATTTTTAACAATAGGTTCTAAGTTTTTTTCCAGTCAACCCATTTGTATACCTGGGTGGTCTGATAATTTTTAAGAGCTGTTTGTCTCTGGGGCTTATCAGCACCACCTTCTAATTGTACCTTGCAGTTGTTACTACATTCCAGCTTGGTAAAATCCTGCTAATTATTCCAGAAATGGAACTGAAGGAATGAGTTGGATGTATGCCTTCAAAGCCTATGTGAATGATCTTGTCCCCAATAAATCATTTCCTCATGCTCCTTTTTCATCAGTGCTGCACACCCAGATGATACCACAGGTCTTAGTGGGACTGCTGGCTGGTACTGTTGAGAACAGCACTTGATTTACATTGGAGGTAGTGGCAGGGCTGGGGTTAGGACCCAGTAGTGTGTACTCCTATACATTCAGCACCACTTTGCTTTGTTTGGATGACTGCATTTAGAGTTTTGTGCATTCAACACCTCTGAGAATGAAGCCCTGAAAAATCTTATACCAGAGAATCATAAGCTGAGTTTCTTAAAATCAGGGGCTGTCTTTTTATGCTCCTCCCACTTAGGGTGATCTTGGTTATAAAACTTCTCCTCTGATGTGTGTGCCACTTGCCTCTTGTTTGCCTTTTCTCACACCCTCCTTGTTTCATAGGTACACCAGCCTCCTGATACCAGAACTGTGGTCCAGCAAACAGATGACTTGTTAACTCAACTGTCTGAGGAAGTTGCCATTGATGAGAACTACAGACCAAGAGTACAGCCTCAAGGTATCTCTTTTGGCTTCCAAAGACCTGTGTCTGTCTAATAATACATGTGCTATAGTAAGAAGGGAACATGTGCCTCCCTAGCTAGCTTATAGGTGAGCTGCATTTGTCCTCAACTGCTCCTTATGACTCCCAAAATGATGAGGAGCAGAAATCCAGCTCCATACTGGGTTTCATTGTCTTGTCTTGGAGATGGTTCCTACTTCTCTGGGTTGTATTATTCAGATTGCTCCTCTCTGTTTCTCTAAGGTGACCCTTCCCTGGGGAGAAGCTGTTGCTACTCCTAACACACCTGTTCTCTGTTAAAGACCAGCAGAATCTGGGATATCATTATTTTCTGGGTTGCTTTCTCTGTAAATTCACTGTAAAGCACAGATTAGCTCACCACCTTCTCTTCCTGTACAGGGAGAACCTTACTGTGTCATGCTTTCTCCCATTATTACCCAGATAAAAGGAAAGCAGCAAGCTGCTCTCATACCATTGCTGTGGTCATGTTGTCTGTGCCCAACTGCTGCTGAGTCCTCTGTTCTGTGTGTCTGTTTCCAGCTGTTAGTAGCCAAAGCTTGAATGATCTCAGTCAGGAAGCTGAAGACTGTGTTTGCCCTGCAAATCTAGACCCAAAACAGCTAGAGGAAGAGAAGAATAAACTTCTGGCAGAAGCTGCTGCTGAGCTGCAGGAAGAAAACACTAGGCAGGAAAAGATCCTACAAGTAGCCAAGAGACTGGCAGCACTCAGAGGCGAGGACCCAGAGAAAGGTGGGTAGCAAATGAGAACCAAGTACCAAGGGGGAACCAAGTTTCTGTGACAGAGTGATTTCTTTTCTGGGAGGTGCTTATCCATTTAATTCCTCTATTCTGCAAGGAACAGACTAGATGTGGTTCTGTCTGTAAAAGTGTACAGGTCAGTTCAACATGAAATCAGTATGAAAGCTCTTAGCTGGGAGTGACAGCTGAAGCTGTAAGGTCAGACTACTTTGTTTTGCACTCTTTGAGATTATGATTATTATTTCAGTAATTCCAGCGTGCTCTGGTGAGGTTAACAAAGCTTTTAAAAGAAAGCTCTGGTTTTCTTGGAGACTTTTTCCTTCCCCCTTCCAGTTTTGCAAATAAACCCTAATGCCCTTTTTGAGGAGTCCTCATCTGAAAATGGTCAGTCTCTGCCAGAGCCATCTCACAGCACAAAGGATTGTCTCTGGCACAGCAGTGAGCACAAGGTTTGAAGCAGGTGTGGGTTACACTCTCCTGTCTCTTACTCTTACAGTTACACTGGACACCTATAAACTCCCTGACAGTGATGAGGAAGTGGCTGAGGAAGAAGCCATTGGCAGAGTGCTAAAACAGGTCAGAAGTGGGAGCTTCTTCAAGTGGCCTTGTTTATCTTCCTCAGTTATTCCCCAGTGTGTGTGTTACCTGGTGAGCTTGGAAAGGATGTGTTTCTGTTCCTGGGCAGGTTAACTCATAATGCTTTTCCCATGAAAAAGGAAGGAGAAGGGCAGGAGTTTTAGAGCCTAGAATGAAGCTCTCATTTGTGCTGGAAACAAGAGGCTTCTTGCTTTGTGTTGTTACCAGCTCACAGAGGAAGCAGCCCTGGATGAAGCAAGTGGGTTCAACATTCCTCCAGATCAGAGCACTCAACCAAAAGCCTCACAACAGAACCTGCATAAGAAAGCAAAGCAAAAGGTCAGTGAGCTGATCAGAATCTCTTGAAAGAACATGTTCCAGGGTCTCAGGAGAGTACAGTTCTGCAGCAAAAATTTGCTGTATCCTAGGCTTGATGTAGAAAAAATAACCTAAACCAACCAGCTTCTCCAGAGTAGACAAGCAGAGCAGCTTCTGCACAGCACACTAGCCCTGGGCACACCTCTGAGTCACCCTTGTCCTTTTAAAGGGAATTCCTCCCTTGAACACAATTCATTTCAGACTGACTTTCTGCTGAATGAAATGGTGTCCTCTAAACCCAGAGAAATTAGCATAGACCTTGAAAGATGGATATTAGAGAAGGGATTTTTAAGTTGCCAATATAATTGAACCAAGGTGGCCATGGTCTAGTACCAAATAGCCTGAACTGGTTAGTGAGAGGTTTGCCAGTGCTTTCAGCATGTGTAGAATAGAACCTCTAGATAGTAATTGATCATGTGTGTTCTCATATACCATCAAAGGAAGGAGTTAGTAACAAGATACGCTATGCTCGGAATGGATTCCAGCCTATCATGGAAATGCATACACCTTCTCTAATATATATTGCAAGAATTAAATGGACTTGTGACTCATAGACATCTGACAGGCCTGTCCTCAATGGAAGCAATTATTTAGTTGTAAGCATCATTGAAAACATCCATCACACAGGTATGCCACCTTGCACTCTGGGACTACTGATGTAAAAGATAGTGACATCTTACTGCTGCCTTTGCCAGTGTCCAGGCACTGTGTCCCAGTGTGTGTATGGCTGTTCAGTTCCACAGGATTTCTCTGTAAAGCAGGAGGAGACAGTAGGTGGCCTTGTGGATAGATTTTAGATTATTATTTCACAAGATCTTTTCAGACCAATCCCAAGTACAAATCAACAGTAGGGGCTTTTTTGGCAAATCACTTCCTTTGTCCCAGCTTTCTTTCTGTAACAGGGAGAAAACATCCTCCCACCACCACCTCCCCTCTGGTCACCCTTCCCCTATAACCTCTTGCAGCAAAACTGCTTGCTTGCTTACTTTTGAAGCAGGAGTTGTCTGTGACTTGGTGGTGCTGTGGTACCCACCAGAAGATCTGGCCTTCATGCCCTTCACACAGTGCAGAGGATGTTGGTGTATATTGCTGTGGACACTAAATGGTGCTGAATACCTGATTACCTTCTGAGCAATGTAGATTCCTGAGCAAGTGGGAGTACCTTGGGGTTTTATTTCAATTATCTAGATACCTGTGGAGCCTTTCCTTGGGCTCTGAGCAAGCTCATCTCGCAGACTTGGAATCGACAGCGAGCGAACTGTGGACCACGTGACATGTCACTGTGGCCATCGTGCATTACAATGCAAGGCCTGTGTTGTCTCTGCTGGGGTTTGAATTCTGCCTCTCTGTTTCCTTTGTGAATTAGACTCCAGCCTCCACAGCTCTTTCCAGGGCAGAAGACAGTGATGAGGATGAGCTACCCTGGTGCTGCATCTGCAACGAAGATGCCGTTCTGCGCTGCCACGGCTGTGACGAGGACCTCTACTGCCAGCGCTGCTTCTGGTAAGTCCCAGAGGCAGGACATGGGGAAGCTTGGCCACTTTTATTTTTATTTTTATTTTTATTTTCATTCTTCCAATTGGGCAGAAAAGCAGGCAGTAGGAGGGAAGATTTGAGGAACGCAGATCTGAGCTGAATGCAAGTCGTTATGGAAGTCCCTTGCGTGATCAGTGCTTATCCCAGGCTTCAGGGACTAAACTGGTCCTAGGCAGAAATGCTCTGGTGCATGTTTGAGCACATTGTCTAAGTGTTCTCTGGAGGAACAGTGTTGCTTGGGATGGGATCAGCAAGACCACTGTTCAATGACTCCTGTGACTTGTTAATGACATTGATGGATGATCTGGGCTGCATTCTCATAAGAGAGGAGATCAGATAGTGTAAATTTCTGAGGCTTTGCTCAGGTTGAGACTCAGCAATCTTAAAAGAAAACTCTTTTTTGTAATATGTATGGGTGAACCTTTTTTCCTCATTCTTGGTTCTTAAACATCTGAAGCTTGATTTTTTTGACAAAGCTGAATGTCTCAGATTGGAGTGTTAATTCCTTTGAATACAAAGCTGTTCCTCACAGCTTGTGTGGTTTGTCTTTCTCATGCCTCAAAAGCATTGGGTGGTTGTCTGGGTGCTGGATGACATTTAGACAGCAGGATGATAAGAATTTGGTTGGGATAGTAAGAGATGCCTTTGTGTATATTCTCTCATTTTCTGCAAATATTTTTGTAGAAGTGGAATTGGAGTAGGAATGAACATATGAAAGTGCTAAGAAAACATATGACTGGCAGTGTTAGATGATTGAAACCAGAAACTGTCAGACAGCAAACATCAATAAAAGCAGAATCAACAATCTGACAGGTGAGAGATCAGTTGCATGCTGTAGATGCAAGCTTGTCTTACTGAAGGCTACATGCTCCTGAGCATGGGTAAGACAGCTGACAATAACTCACATTTTAGTCACAATAGCTAGTTTCAGAGTTGGGTGGAGCAGACTGGCATTTCAGCTGTTGTCACAGGAGTTGCTAAAGTGCCTGGGAATCAGACATGGTGCTGAAAATGAACCACCAGTTACATCAGTCTCTAAGACAGGGGGAATGACTATTGTCATTTCCTATTCCAACAGGCAGGGATGAACAGACCTTTCCACAGAGCACCTCAGAGGTTTCTGTTACAAACAGATATATTAAGTAGTCAGTCCATGTGGTTGCCCTGAGACTTCACAGCTAACCCTGGGGATGGGTTAAGGTTAAGGGCTGCTGGGAGCCATCTGGTGCAGTGGCTAAGGGTGAGTTCCCTGCCTGCATGTTTACTTCTGACTTCACTTTGTGCTTGCTTCTCAGGGAAGGTCATGATGAGTTTGATCTGAATGACCACTGCACTTCATGCTATCATCTTCCCTGCAAGAAGAAGTGATCATACTCTTCATGGGCAGAAAAGAAGATGGAGAAAGGGAGAAGAGAGGAGTTGGCCAGATGGGAAGAGTCCAAGTGGATTTGCAGCCAAAATGGGTGATGTTTTGAACAATTGAAGGATGCTCTGTAATCTGAGAGAGGTTTGGAGAGCATGAGACTTTGTCCTCACAAATACAAGCAGGGAAGTGGAGGGTTTGCAGGGCATGCTCAGCAAAATGAGGACTTGATATAAGGAGGTAGATAAATATAAATACAGACATTAAGGCAATACAGGAAGCAGTAGAAATACATGTTTAAGGCAGTACTGACTGGCTAAGTAACTTCCTGCTTTGCTAACAGCTGCCACACTGGTTCAACAGGCAGTAAAGCACTTTTCACTAAGAAAACTGTCAATGTTGTGATCACATGTGATGAGAATGTCCAAAGCATAATAAAAACTATTTACAGAGGCCTGTGTGTAAAGTCTCTCCTGGAAATGTCTGATAGCTCTTTACAAAGTGTTGACCTCTGGCAGTGGTATCATAGTCCTAATGTAAGGTGGCTTAGAGAAAGAAATGAAGGATTGTGAAGTCATTAGAAATATTTCTGTGGTGTGGCTGGAAAAGGTGAAGGGGCTACTCTGTATTGATGGGCAGTCCTGCTTACTTGAAATGAAGGGTGCTTTGTAAAGGTCATTGCTACAGGTGCACAGTGTTGTGATCTGCAGTGGCTTTGCTGAGGTTCCACCATGTATGTTAGTCTGGAGCAGTTGTGTTTAGGCTGAAAGATGGGTTTGACTTGCTTGATAATTTGGTCCCCTGGTAGGATAAAGATGTTACCTGTATGAGGTTCTTTACCTGTCTGAGAGAAACTCAGTTTGCTGTGCTCATATTCCTCTCCAGAGACAGTCTGGATAAAAATGGCACTTGCCAGTCACCAGAGCACCCAGTATTGCTTCAAATCTCCAACTAAACTTGCCCTAAATTGGGTTTTATATCCCATCAGTCTTCTTAGGACTATAATGTGACTTCCAAGACAGCTCCCTAATGCTGACAAATTTCAGTGGCAAAAAAAAAATCAAGGATTTGCCTTTGATGGGGAGTTTCCAGTGAATCTTGCCTGTCTGGTTTGACACTGCCACTCCCAGCTGACTGCCCTGCCCCTGTGCTCAAGGTCACTGCCTCTGAAGGTGAGTTGACAAAACAGTTTGCTTGCACCTCAGCCACTCCTGGTCAGAGCAGAGCAGATTAATTAAACTACTGAAGATGGATTTGTGCTAACATTCTGGATGGATCAGGCCCTTCAGCAGAAACCTGCATCAGACAATTGTAGAATAGTAACACTGCAGGTTAACCTACTAAAAGTTGTGAGTTACCTGTCAGTGCCATCAAACCCCTTTGTCAGGAAGGGGTCACAAAACCTGGCTCTTGTGGAGCATCTTCTTTCTAGTAGCAATCCTTGCTTCTCCATTACTTGTCTCCTCAGAACAGGTAGATAGGACAACTACTTGAGTTGCTGTGATGTGAGAGGTCACAATGAGCCATCTGTTACACCACATTTTAAGTAGAAAGTTACTACCCTGAGGAGCTCGCAGTCTTAAAAATGAAAACAAAAGGCTGCTCTGGCTTTGTGTTATTGTAGGAATGACACTTTTTAATTGCTATTTGACCCAGATAATTAGTCTGATAGCAAGACAGCCCAATTCTTTAAGTTAAATCCCTTGTGTTTCACATGTACAGAAGAAGATGCAAATACCTCTTCTTAGATCTCTTCTAAGATCCGTCCACTCCATTGGGTTTCAGCCCGTGTCCTCTCCAAGTAGTTAGCAGACATTTTAATTCTTGTTTCTTTAATATCTTAGTATGAATTGGTGCACTACTTGCAACATTTTGAATGCTTCATCAGCCACAAGCAAGCTTTGAGCTTTGTGTGCAGTTAGGCAGCCTGTGTCTTGTCAGCCCTGCCCTGTTTGAGGAGTAAAAGAGCAGGTTGCAGCCAGAAGCAGCTGTAGTTTCCCACATTGGTTTCTGTGGGGCCATCCCAAGGAATCCAGAAATGCACCCAACCCAGTACCTGAAACAGAACTTAGTCAAACATGGAAGAGTCTCTTTAGTCACACACACATAAGCTGATGCTTTCTCTGTACCACTAATGGACATTTTTCTGCCTGCTGAGCTTTCTGCATGTAATAGACCATTTTAGTAGCAGCCCAATCACTTTCCCCTGAAAAGCCATTCCCAGTGTAGCTGTTGCCTCAGTGACCTCCATGCAGGAGGTGTAGAAGGGATAATCTGTATGCAGGAAGCAAACCTAGCTGAAGCTGTCACTGCATGACCTTTAAGTGGGCTGTGCACTTTTAGCTATGTTGCTCACTCCTTGTCTGTGTCTTTTAAAAGGTGCTAGTAAACGAGATAACTGGTAAAAAAATTGGTTCCAGACAGGCCATACCAACTTTAGTCATAGCCATTTAAGGTCTGAAGAGAGCTTGGTAGCTTCAGGAAAGAGAATCAGCTTCTGTAGCATGCCACGTGGGCACAAGATTTTTCTTTCTCAAAAGCTTTTGTATTTGAAGTATCAAATGTAGGCTCCAACCCAACAAGAATTCAAAATACAATGATAACCAAAGATTGAGCTCAGCTTAGTTACACTGCATTAATTGGCATTTGTTGTGGTTCACAAGCACACATGTTGTCTCTAGTGCTGTAGCAATCAGAATATTTATAAAGGCATTTATAAATGTAGCAATCATAATATTTATAAAGGCAATGTAAGTGTTGATAACTAAGTAAAAATTGCATTAGAGGTTATTTTATACACTTTCACAGACCTTCAGTTACAAAAACAATTCACTTTCTTATGTTTTGTGTTATCTTGATACAATAATGAAGGCAAAATTCTTTTAAAGAAACATTCCCACCCTGTGTGTGTACCATTCCAGCCTCGTGCTAGTGTCAGTGCTGAGAAACAGCAAAGTTTAAATAAAGCTGTTTGTCAAAATAATTTTTAGAAATCAATACTTACTCTTTTGTCCTTATGTCTAGGCTGAGCACAGCCAAAAAGTAAATGCAAGTGAGTATGATCTATTGCTTTTAAGAACTAAGTAAAAAGAAGTTGCTCTGATTGCCTTAAGTTGCTTTTTCTTTAGCACCAGTGAGCTGAGACATCATCTAGCACTGGGCACATTTTGTGGTGTTCCCCATGATCATGCTGTGCTCATTTGAAGCTCTTTCATGTGGTAGTGATGTTCTTCTATATCAGAACCAACTGCACATCATAGGGGTTGCAGCTTACTCTTTTTTGTTTTGTTTTGTTTTAATTCCCTGTTAGTTCCAGAGTAGGCACAAAGGCAACATCTGGCAGGCAGAGATCAAGAACCTGCTTTCTCCTGGGTTCTACCAGTGCCTGTCTTAAAGCATAGACAAAAAATTATCTTTGCATCACTCCATACTGAGGGAATACAAAACAATGCCTAGGGTGGAGAAAAATCTATTTCTTGGGCCAGAGGAGAGGAGTCTCAGGTCTTTGTGCTGAGTTTGTGCTGTCACAGCTCAGCAGAATAAAACAAAGCCTCCTGGTAGGGTGCATAATTAATCTAGACTCCTATGCACTACCCTGCTGCAGCTAATTACAGCTATAGGTTAGGACACTCTGTTCATAGCCTGGCTACCTAGATCTTCCACCTGAACTTCTCTTTGAACCTAGTCTGTGTTTTTAACTGTGCTCAGAGCTCTTTGTTCATGTGCTGCTTCCTCTTCTCAAGGGGTGTGATGGGTGAGTCTTAGCAAGTGTCACTCCATGAGCAATGCCAGATCTACCACCAATGCAGCTCTGGATTTAATTTTGTTATTTTACTTTGAACATTGAGATTTCATGAGGGCAGGCATGTCCTGTTAGCCTCTCACTAGGAGAGGAATAGGAAGGAATACCATAGATATATATATGAATATATCTATTCATAGGAATAGGATTATAGGAATAATCCTATAGGAATACCATAGATACATATGAGCCTGATGAAGACCATTTCTCCAACCTAGTGGGTGAGGCTTTGAGCCTCCTGGAACAGCCTTAGGACAAGGTATGATCTGCATGGCTTGCTAGCTGCCAGGAGGCTGTTGTATACAGGAACAGCATGTCAAGGGAAGAAGCCCTTACATTGAAGTTATTAAGGCAGGTTGGATTTTGCCCTCTCAGAGATGTGCACGACCCACAGCTTCTTCACTGGCACTTCTGCTGGAAAATAAGAGGTAAGCAAAACAGAATAATCATCACCCTGTTACTGGTAAAGATTAAAAGACCAATGTATTTATGTCAGTGGTCCAGCCCAAGAGTTCTTGTCTTTGTTAGCTAATCTGAATGTCCTTTTTGTTCCAGAGCTGGGCCCTTTCTGTCCTTGTCTAACAAAACATGTACTCAAAATCCAGCCTTGAACACTCTGGTCCATAGGGGCTCCTCTGGATGTGACTCAGCAACTCAGCAACCTTGTGTTGGAGAGGCAGGCATGAGAAAGTAGGGGCAGGAAATACTGCGAGAGCCGACTCTGCCACAGCAATCGGCCTCCATTTGCCATCTTATTTCCTAGCCACATGTGTCAAGTTACTGACTTGCTGACAGGCTGGATGTAGTTTCCTCTGTATTTTTCCAGCCACACATTAGTTGCAGCTGAAGGAGAGTGTATATCAAGACAATGTGTTCTACTTGTCATCTGTGAAACCTGCAAAACACTTGTTCCACGGCGCTTCCTGCAAGGAATTGGAAGCAGGTTTTTTTTTTTCAGTTCAGTTTTTCTTCAGTATCTAAAAAGAGAGAAAAATCAAGCAATGCATGGCTGGTTTTCTCTCTTTTAATATGCAAAATAAGCATTTTTCCAACATCTCTTTAAATTATGAGAAAAATCCTTTCCAGACCTTGCTCCTTTAGCAGATGCTTCTAAATCATTAAGTCCTAAAGTTCACGAGAAGGAAAAACAATCTCACTTCCATTAGCCTTAGAGCTGTTTCACTAACTTCCCCTTAAGTAGACCAGGTGCACCTGGAACATTTTCCTTCCAGCCTCCTGTATATTTTTTGTCCAGCCTTCATGAATAACAGAGGCTTAATAAGACTTACAAAGTACGTGGGATGTTGTAGAGTCAGGTACAGCAGTAACAGGCAGGAGATCACAGCTGGGTCCCAGCCAGACTGAAACAGGCTGCAGCTTAATAGTAACTGATTTTCCATGTTGCTGAATGAGTGATAACCAATGCCTTGTTTTCCTTGCAGCGAATGGAAAGAAAGAAGTCTTGATGAACTTCTGAGAATTGTATCCAGTGCTTCTCAGTCAGCATGGAAATTCCTAGAAGCAGCTAAAAGAAGCACATCTTGTCCAGTTCCAGGTTAATGTGCACTTTAAGAATCAGGAAAAGGTAAAATCGATTTGTAGATCTGGAAGGAGTGGAGGCTTCAAACCACTGGTACAAAGTTCACAAACTTGGTGATGCTTCTTAAAAACAGTAAGTCCTAAAATAATCTGAAGTGCAGTGGCTGATCCTGTTTTTATTTAGGGAAGAGGTTAGGAGGGCCAAGGCATTGTTGGAGCTGTACTTGGCAAGGGATGTAAAGAATAACAAGAAGGGATTCTACAGGTATGTCAATGAAAAAAGGAAGATCAGAGAAAACATACCCCCCCTGAAGAGTAAAAATGGTGGGCTAGTGATAACAGAAGAGGAGAAGGCTGAGGTTCTCAACAGTTTTCTTTCCTCAGTCTTCACTGACAAAACTCTCTCCCAACACTTCCAAGTTCAACTGTCAGGTGTGGACCAGAGTGGTGAAGTTCCCCCACTGTATGTGAATATCAGGTTCATGACCACCTGAGGAACCTGAACACACATAAGTCCATGGGATCTCCTGAGATTCATGCCAGAGTCCTGATAGAATTGGCTGATGGAGTCACCAAGCCACTTGCCATAATATTTGCAAAGTCTTGGCAGTCAGGTGAAGTCCCTGGGGACTGGAAGAAGGGACATGTTACACCCATTTTTACAAAGGGTAGAAAGGAGGACCCTGAAAACTCTCACCCTGTCAGCCTCACCT
>JANHGL010004789.1:0-27142 GCA_024611195.1 Ceyx melanurus | reverse complement strand
CAGACTACATCACTGCTGTAACCTCTTCCTTTTAAATGTGACCAGTTGCTTTGATTCACTAACAGCAGCTTCTTTTGGCCCAGCCGCGCCCGGCCGCCGGCGGGCATCGCCCCTGCAAGCCGAGAGCGCGGCGAGGATCAGGACCCGGCGGGAAGGTGCCCGGCCCGGCCGAGACCCCGGCCCCTCCCGCCCAGAGGTCGTGGGTGACCGAGGCGTCGGCCCCGCCGCCCTTCCCGCTTTCCCTGCCGGCTTTGGGGACCGGGGTGAGCCCGAGCAGCGCTGTCCGGCCCCAAGCCGCCAGCCTGACCTACCAGTGTGGCCCAAGCTAAAGCCAGCGGCCCGGCAGCATCCCCTGCACCGTTCCCGACTCCCCAAGTTATTTATTGCTTTTTCCATATTAAGAAATGCCAGATGATCACAGAGATTTATGGAGGGGGTTATGCAACGTTATTTCTATCAAACCTGGTTCTACTGTTGCTCAGAGTTTCACGTAAGGAATCAACTGTGGTTAGTGTAAATACAATAGGGTGGAACAGCGTGACTCAGGATGCCCCTCGGAGGGGCTGCTTCTGCTGCTTGGGACGATAACAAAACCTCATGGCTACTGAAAACAAAATGGGCTTCCTATTGATTTTGGACCATGCCGATCTGAACCTTAGATAGCTGGCTAACGTTCAGCTTTTATCTTTCTGGCAGCAGGTTAAAATAATTCAAACAGAAGTTGAATATCTCCTGGATCAGCCAGCTGGCCCTAATCCAGCTCCTCGGTTTCATTTGTTGCCCTCCTCACATTTCACATATAACAGTTTGCAGCAAGGGCTGGTGATGCCCTGTCTTTTGGCTGTTCTTCACAGTACTCAACAGTGATGAGAAATTCTTATTTAGGCTGATATTTTAAGGTAAAGGAGCACAATGGATTCACAACCTTAATATGAAGTAACTACTCCATTCACTCTCTGCCAGGCCAGGTTCCTTCTTTGCAGTGGAAACAAGAAGGTCCCAGAGCCAGCCTGGCAGCTGTCAGAACTGGCACTTCTCCACCTATATCCACAGGGCTTTGCTGCTTTGCACCATCTGCAGCTCTCTTGGGGCTCTCACAGACTCTGGGTGCTTGGGCAGCATTGGAGAGTTCCTGCTCTGTCAGCGCCACAAAAATGTTAAATAATTTCAATTTATACTTGAAATGGGAAAGGCATCTCCCATACAGGACAGAGCATCCCAAGCCTTAGATACTTTTGCTTTGGTCCTGATCTTCGCCATCAACATGCTGGGTGATTTTAAGCATTTAACACTGTTTGCTTGATCCCTCTACTCCCTGCTCCAGTATTCCATAGCTTCCTTATCTGTAAAAGCTGAATGTAATAAAATCAATCTCCTCTATAAAACATTCCAGGGATCAGATGGTGTTCCTTCTATGGCAGCTAGATATTAACAGTGAGATCAAAGTTGGTGTTATGAGGATGCCAACAGTGGATTAGTGAAATCCTTAGTATTTGGTGACCTAATCTCAGAAAATATTTCAGAAACCTTAGAGAAAATAATCAGAAAGGATGATGTATCAGATTTCTAATAAAGTATTTTTCCTACCAGTTTACCCTTATAGATACTTACAACTGAAACTCACGAAAAAAACCCTTTATATGCAGGTCACAAACAGCCCTGCTGTAACACCCCCAACACTGCCCCCACTGTACAGTTATATCATGGCTGGTATGGGGTTCTTGAGATTTGTAACACAGACACACATACAGCTATATATTAAAATATGTTAAAAATAACATGAAAAACTGTTTCCGGTGCACACTGAGGCCATGTCACCCTGCTGTCATCAACGTGCATGCTCCTGCTACAATCTGAATGCTGTGCTGGTGCCACAGAGACACACTTTGGCTATGGAAACATCTGTTTGCATCTGGAGTGCAGCAGTAAAACCCGGCACGATTTTGATTCTCTTTTAGATCAAAAACAGTCTGAAGTAACTCATTCCATTTCAACTCATTCCCATGGGCCTGATCCTAAGCCTTATTAAGAAACCTTACTAAGAGTAGCTGAAGACCCACTAGAGTCTGTCTTCTTCCCACACTGTCAGTGGCTTTGGATCGGGTCCGTGCACCCAAAGGCTGAAGTTACACTGAAAGCAGCTCAGGAGTTTCTGTGGCTGCATCTTACTGAGCCCAGGCAGAACCACCACTGCTTGCTGCACTTTGCAGCACAAGAGTGCTATAAAAGGCAGAGTCTGCAGAACCAAGCTCAGGTTTCAGGGGCTACTGTATTCTACTCAGTAAACAACATAATCCTACTCAGAATCTCATCTCTGTCTCTATTATTCTCCACTCACATTCTCATAGGACACACACACATATGGAAAAACATCCTCCCCTTCAGTATCAACAGGTTAACCGAGTTTGGTACTCACTTAAGCAACTTTTCTAAAAGCTGCAGCTGAAAGGCAGGCTGCTGGATGACAACCCAGCTTCTGAACAAAATAAAGTGCTGAAAAACTCACCTTTGCTGTCAGAAATGAGATGAATGGAGAAGAACATTTCTCTTGCCCACAGGCTCCTCTGCTCATGCCATGTCAGTTACACGCGCTGAGCTCAGAGTGAGTCTCCCCTTTCCAAGCCAGATCCTTTCCAGATGTGAGCAGCAGAATCAGAGCACTAGGCAACCCTCTACCAACGAGAGTTTCCTGCACTTCCCAACGAAATCGGAGAGGAATTTTCCAAAGTCACCATATGGAAAAATGTGAGTAGGAAAGAGGAAGCAGCTATAGCCTGGATAGAAAGAATTGGGGAAGAAACAATCTGCTGTTGCTTTTTGTCAACACAGTTTACAAGATCCACAGGAGCTGCCAGAAGCAAGCATGCTGGAGTTGACACCAGAGAAACTGTGTGTGCTTCAGCATTTCACTGCAGGATACTGAGCTGCACTAGCTGTCCCTAGCTCTGATTTTAGCTGCATTCAACACAAATTCTGAATTCCAGGTGGGAATGTCCTCCCATTCTCTGGGGGTCTGGTTCGAATTAACTGGGAACAAACAGATCAGCTGGTTTTTCCTGTATTTCACCTCCCTCCCCTTTAACTCCCCCTGGTTTTCAACCCACCAAATTATCTTCAGGGACGAGAGACAGACAGGCTGAAAGTACAAACATCTTAGAGGCAAAGTCCCCAAATTTGAGGTAACACAAAAAAAACCCAAACCGAAACCAACCAACCAAAAAACACCCTAAAACCACCACCAAAAAAACCCCCAAAAAACAAACAAGAAACCCAAACCAGAAAACCACACAACACACTCTTGGTTCTTTTCTAAGCTCCATGTTACAGTGCTAAACATCAAAACCACCTTACACACACACACACACACACACACACACACTCAATCCAACCCTGGTTACACTTAGCCCAGAAGCCTCATACTTCTTTTCTCTCCCCCCTTGGTAAAGAGGAACATGCTGTTTAGAACATGCTGCTGTTCCAAGTGTAGCAATACTTCCAAGAAAGCATCACAGCTTTTTGTCACTGCCAGCAGTTATTAGTGCAAATATAAAGCCACCTGCTCTGGGAATGCCCTGCAGTGCTCCATAGAGTATCTCCCCAAACCTGCAGAGATCTGTCCTCACCAAGAACAAAACCTTCTTGCTGAATTCCAGAACCAGTGATTCTTTCCTCTCGACTCCAGCTGAAATGAAGTTATTTCCTCCCTTTCTTCTTTCCAGGCTCCTATCAACTGGAACTGATCCCTCTGTGTCACATGTAAGTTTCAAAAGTTAATGTGGGAAGTTATTGTTCATTTAAAAAAAAAGAAAAACAAAAACAAAAACCCAAACCAAAACAAGGCTGTTTGCTTTCTTAGTGATTCAGAGATCCAGGATGCATTTGCTTGGTACTTTTCTATGTGATAGCACCCCGAGTCCATCCAACAAAACTTACACTGGTTTCAGGGAGGGAAGCGTGCTTATATTGGGAGACCACCCTTCTCACCCCAGCCTGCGTAGAGCAGGAACAGCAGTGTGATTACCAGGCTCACTATTGATGCCAAAGCAGCCCACAAGGGAGGAAAAGCAGGATTGACCCTTCCCCAAATGGCATTTTTAGTCAGGATGTTATAAAAAGAGAGGCATTATGCCTCCTTTAGAGGGGAAACAGAGGCACACAAGCACCACAACCATCCCAGGACTGTCCAGCAGGACAGAGTCTGTACCAGACACCCGGTGTGCAAAGGTAATGCACCTTTGCTATCCTACAGCTCGCCTCTAGAGGCTGGTTCTCCCCAGGCTTTCACTTCCTCCACATCTCACCCTCTCACATCAACATATCCAACTCACAATCTCCTGTCTCCAGGCCCAGTGCTGCACCATCAGAACTCACACAAATTCCCAGGAGAACTAGAGCTGGAGTCAAACCCATCTCAAGATGTTCTGAGGCACCACTAAGCCAAAGGCTACTCCCCATCAAGCTGTGCAGGCCCAAGCACCACTGCTTCTGTTCACGACAGCTGCCTGGTGCTTTCAGAGGAAAGATCTTCTATTGCAAGACTCAAAGACATATCAGCTGCAGGAAACATTTCCAAACTCAAGCCTCTGTAAACTCTTGCACAGTTCCCGTTGATGGGGTGAGTTGTTGATAGTGGTAGCAGCCTGAATACAGAAATGTTTTCAGGTTTAAAAACTGCAGCTGCAGACACAGATCGCTTCAGATCACTCAGGCGACAGAGAAACAGGTCCTTGAGCAAACAACTCCCAGGGCACTCCACTGCCCAGCTGGCAGCTGGGACAGCCAGTAACACCCGCAGCACACCCCAGTGCTTTTGCCAGGGGCCTGGTATGCAGCACTGTGCAAGACCCAACAGTCTGCACTGGCTCTGGCACAAAAACAGCCTCAGTGCTGGTCAAGGTCAGACTTTGTCAACTTGAGCTCTTATTTTTCAAGATACTCTTGCAGACCTCAGTCTAAGGACATGTCCAGGGCCAAGGTGCAGGATGCAGTACACTGTATTCCACTGTGCAGCAGAGAAAGCCAAATGCCTTACCTGGAACATCAAGACTGCACTTGCCTCAAGGAATCAGAGGATCAGGATGGCACAGAGGTAGCTCAAAACCATGAGACCTGCTCAGCTCTGACTTTGCAACTATTGTCACTGTCCTAAAGAAATTACAGGCTACATTTAGATGCAATATGATAAACTCAAATAAGCAACAACACAGCAGAGAACAAAAGATGTATCTTTTGAAGCAAGAGCTCCAAGGATAGATCAGATCACTTGTGATCAGCATGGAATGAGGCATGAAGCATTAGGGGATTTATCTGTATCTTAAAAATGGTAATAAAAAGCTCATTACTCTCACCTTTATGATTTAAATAAGACTCTATAGGAATACTGGCATTCCAAACTGTCCACTGCTATGTGCTGTTACTGTGCCTTTATTTGAAAGGAGAGAAAAAAGCCCATTAAAATTCTTTTCAGAAACTTGCTGTCATTCGCTTCAAAAAATGAATAATCAAAACACAGAGTAAAGGGGATTTTTGTCTCCAAAGCAGGAAGGGAAGTATTTTTCAAACCTAAAAATGCACAACAGAGCCTGGCCACGAGCCTACTGGCATCTGTGTCTTGATCTGAATGAACTTTTAAGATGTCTGTTCTCCCAGAGGACATGTACTGTTTAAAGGGGAAAAAAAAAATAAAATCCATGACTGCTTTTAATCTACCTGAAATATGGGATACAGACACAGCATATTTTGTACTTATTTTATACTATCCATGTTCCTTTTAGCCTGCTGCAGCACTATTAGGATATTTCTGTTCCTGTATCACAGTCTATAACGTTTCCCAGAGAACCCACCCAGGGCCATATAAAACCATCTGCTTTTAAGTTAGCAATGAATTCTTCTAACAGATACAGGGTACAGAGCAGCTCACACTGTCACTCCAACAAATAACACTGCTGTTTATTTAAGTAATAAAGCAACTTCTTCCAAACAGTTGGGGTTTTTTTCCAGCATTTGTTCTCCACATGTGGTTTGCTTCCTCAAGTGTTGATTTTTCATAGTTAAAGAGCCTTCTTTTCCTGCCTTTTATCCACCAGGCTAATTGCATTCTTATTTTCTGCTCAAGGAGAGCAGACACCCAGCCCAGTGCTCTGTCAGCCAGGAAGAGAAGTATTTCCTGTTGCAAGGAGGTAACAGTTTAAACTCAGATGGATTGGACATGTGGGAAATGGTCAAATCCAGCCTTGGGATTATTTCAAACTTGTTCTGAGAGGAAGATTTAGTGAAGTCCCTTTGCCTCCCATATCCTGAAATGATCCATTGCCAATAGAAGAGCTCCTTAGCCCAGCTGCCACAAAGCACTCAGCTGGTAACACCTTGAGCAAACCCTGCTGGGTGCCAGAGGGATCCTGATACCTGTACTGGGAGAACCTGCCTGGCACACAGAGCCAGCTGCCAGATTCACCATCCCCCTTCTAACAGGCTGAACAGCTGCAGCAGGCACTGTGTCCCACAGCCACACACAGCAGCCCCACAGCTGCAGCTCTGCCTCTCCCCTCAGCTCTGCACAAACACATCTCACCAAGTAGCAACAGAGTCCTGTTCTGACCCTCAGCTTTTCTTGTATGGGCTCCAATTAATTGTAAGGAAAGCAGCAATCACTTCTGAAAGCACCTGGTATAAAGTGCAATACACTGCATTCTACCTGTTTAGGGCTAAGCAAAGCAGCAGGACTGAAGCACAAAACTTAAGTACATTTTAAAATTAAAACCTGTGCTCCAAAACCAAAGTATTCACTCAAATTCCTGCAAGCCAGATCTGCTGAGTCAGGAAACACTCTGCTCACTGACTGACAAATGTAGAGCTCCTCTTAAAGCAATGAAACACGTTTTACTTCATTATGAAAATTCATATCTGAAATAATTACATGAATTTTACGAAAGGAAATAAAGATAAACCTGCCAACCTTATGGTATCTCTGGCTGTCACATGATTAACACTTCACATCTGGTAAAAATAAATCCCCCCCAAGAACTGCCAAGGGCATTCACTAGTCTGCATGTCAAAACCTGCTCTGTATCAGAGACCTCCCTACTTCCTCACCATGATGAGCAGGACAAATTACTTCTGTTCACTGTGGAATTTATTCAAAGTTGTCAAATTCCAAGACTACAGAATGTAAATGGAGAATATGGGAATTTTAGAAGATCCCTCCCTCACTCCCAGAAAAAGGAAAATTAGAGAAAGTGTTGGATCATATTTTAAAAATACTCATCAAGTTACGACACAAGGAAGCTGCCGAAAGGGAAGACAGAGCACAAGCCAGATGTCTAGATATGAATTGGTAAGTGTGGTAAATATACAATTCTGTCCTTTAACTCCACCTTCTGAAATACTGCAGGAGAAAGACAAAATTTACTAGTTCTCTTACTCCCAAGCAGAGCCAGCAGGCTGTGCCAACCTCTGCATGACACCCTCCAGCTACAAGACAAGCTACCAAAACATCTACACCTAATCTGGGATGTTTGTTACAGTGACATCCCATCTGCAGGTGCCCAGAGCTGGTCCTGCACCTGTACAATCCTAGAGTTCTCTGAAGGCCAAGGACCTCAGAGTTGGATATTCTCTTGGTAGTGAACAACCACTGAAGCTATTTTTGCACTTTTTTTTTTTTAATACTCCTGTGCAACTCTCCACCTCCATTAAAAACAACCAACCAACCAACTCCAACTTTACGTGAGCAAATCTTACTGAAACTTTTATTGGTATGGACTCCTCTGGTCTATGTTAGCCTGCTTACACTTCAACATTCATTGCTTCTTTGATTAAACAGGAGCTAAAAATGTGTCTGTGCTCAAAATTATTAGAAAAGGCATATTCTTGGCTTGCACACTAGTCCTCTACTCAAAGCTCTTCTGGTAGTCTCAGTAATTCAGGACAAATCTTGCTAATGAAAGGGTGTATGCATTTTAATGCAGAGGAACAAATGGTTTTCAGAATTAATGCTGTAATCCCACAAATCCTCTTTAATTTTAACTCACAATTCAAATGGCAAGAAGTTAGGAAAAAAAAGAGTGGGTACCTGATCAAATATTCTTTTGTGGAGAGCTAAGACTGCTTTCATTTGAGACACAGTTCCTTATCTCCTGCAATCCTTTAGGTAAGTCAATAAAACAAGTACACAAGAGGAAATCTGTTTCATATGACCAGACTGTATTTTGAGAAGTTTATAGGGGAGCAAGGTCATCTCTGTCCCATTTAACACCAGACTAATGCCTTGGAAAAGGTGATGAACAGTGGGGTGATAAATTGTTTCATGCAGATATAAAGGCCAGGGCCAAGTGCAAGAGCTGCAGCCAGGTCTCAGCACTGAGTGCCTGGGCAGTAAACACAGCTGAAATTCAGTATCAATAAAGAGATGCACAGGGAAGAAAGTTTCAGCTTCATGGTGCAGAAATAAAAGCACTGAGTTAATATGAAAGAAATGAGTCCCTGTCCTTAAGAGATCTAAGAAAACATCAGTTCAACACTGGTAGTGGTCAGAAAAGCAAGTGAGGAAAGGAAAAGAGAAGCAGAAAATGCTCTTACATCTTGGAAGCTTTAAGAGGACAATGGGAATGGAGCAGGATACAGAAGGGAACAGGTAGATGGGCAAAAGGTGACAAGGGTCACTCCAGGTGACAGTTAAATAGAATGTCTTCTTTAAGCTGTAAAGCCTGAAGGTGACAGGGAAAGACTGTGAACACCAGCAGCCCTTTGAAGCTCTTCCCTATTTCTTTCCCTAGCAAACAAGCAACAAAAACCCCAAACAACAAAAAGGCAACTAAGAGATATAAAACTGCAAATGTATACAAAAAGGGAATAAATTTAATTACACATGACAGAGGTAACTTACAGAAATTCTTCACCCATGCTAAAACAGCTGCCAAGGATCCAAAAAGGGAGTGGAAAAAGTCATGAAAGACTATCCACCAAGAACCTGAGATACAGACACAGCACGTGGGGCTCAGCCTTGTGAGCCAAGAAAAGAAAAAAAAAAAAAAATCACTGGCAGGTAGGAAAGTATTCTGAGTAAAGAGGTATTTGGGCCATCTTAATATGCCTATCAATGGTCAGAAAATACAGTGGGCTGGATTGATTTAGTCTGATGCAGCCATTCTTACTGCTCAGCAACCTGTTAACCATTCGCATGAGTCAGCTTCAATTAGTTCATTTTTGTTATGATTTTAGTTAAACCAGGGAAGCCAAAGTTGATGTGTAAGCTCCTCAGTCATGGCCACACATGAAGATGTGAGGTGTATATGCTGAACTGAGATGTAGTTTATGGAGTGACCAAGGAGGAGGAAGAAAGGGATGACTGCAGGTACCCTTCATGGCAACCTGTGTAAAGTAGTCCATTCAGAACATTAGGAAACCCGTGTTTATAAATCTGAAGAGACACACAGAAGAACAGGAAAAGTATATTTAATTTTCTATTAAACTTCCAACCAGAATACATTTTCCCAAAACAAAGTTAAAGCTTTTTACATTACTGGTAAGAATTTCATAATGATCAACACCAGATTCTCTCAGGAGAAAACAGGTTAAATGTTGGTTATGCTCCCTCTCTGCTCTCCTGGCAAATCTCATCTTTTTTTTAAGGTGTAGTATTATCAGTTCCTGTGATTTTCAAAGCAAAGTTTTAATTCCTACCTATTTCAGGATATTTTTTAATTCCAAAGTAGTAATAAGAAAAGTATTTTATAGCAAATTCCTAAAGCATATTCTTAAAAAAAAAAAGTTGTTAGAGATCCCCTTTCTAAGACCATTTTAATTCAACCAGCAGCAGTTGTTAGAATGGAAGTCTGAAAGCATTTGCATTACCTGTTAATAGAGCTTTATCAAAATGCAACTCATTTAATTGATATGTCAACCTATTTATAACCCTCCTCACTCCTCTCAACCAACCTGCACAGCAGTGAGCAGCCTCACAATTCTTCTTATAAAATTGTTCATATTGATTAAAATGGTCACAAATACCCACCAGATGCCACTTTTAATTTAAGAGTCAGTGCTTCAAGCTTAGCCTAAAAGTCTTTGCCATAGAGCAATGGAGGAGATTTTATTGAGAATAAAGATCTCTAAGCACACGATTTAGGTGAGACGGGCCAATCAAACCCGGCCTGCGCCGTATATTGATAACGTCTACTTTTATTCTACTTTGTTGTCAAGAATATCAAGTACTAACTGTTTGCTCTAATGACCTCAAAGTTTAGCTTTGCCTGGCTGAAGTTGTAGATTCTGAAGTTTCATTGCCATGCCCATGTTCCCAGAAACCTTCAATTTTCCTTGAAAGAATGCCTGGGAAGGAAAGAAGAAAGATGGTATGAAAAGCAATGCAGTGTTATTACCCAAAGGCAGCCCTCCCAGAAGAGATGGGCTGTTCTGTGTGTGTCCTGCACGTCTGTAATCCCAGCAGTTCCACACACCTCATATCCAGCAGCAAATGTATAACCCAGGGAGTTACACACTCCAAGAAAACAAACTCAGGAGTTCTCGTTGGTGCCAACAATGAGTCTGCACACAAAGCAGGGCAGAATACCCAGTGTTTTGGTGACAGCTCATGGAATAAAAATCCACTATTTCAACTGAAAGTAAAGCAATAGGCTACAGTGGATGCCACAACCGATGTCTTACTCAACATCCTCCCCAGCCATTACTGGGTTTGTTCCTGATGGATTCAATTTTACCAATATAGTTTGTGAAGTAAACACTAAAGTTTGGGGTTTTTTCCTCTGGACCTTGTAAGAAGGTGAACTGTAGGCACTAAAACAGCCAGATTGGAGATATACACTGCAATTGCTTCTCAATTTCCTATGTGTACATTATAACATTTCTATAATGTGTTTTCCCTTCAAACTTCTAGACACACTTTTGAGAAAATTCTCATGTACCCTGTGATTACCAGACCAAAGCCTTTAAAGAAAGTTACTCAGAGCACTTCAAATGTGCAAGTATAGAACTGCAACTTAAAATAAACTTAAAACTTCCACTTTACTTGCACACTTTGGTTGCTTTTGACAGTGAAGAATAAAAACCCAAATAATCATCTGTGGATCCACAACCCAACATCTGTTTTTCAGCATCAAGATTACTCCTTACACTAATGCCAGCTACGAGTGTTAAGGCCTCCAGAGGCCAACACTCCTCTAAGTCACTGAAAACACTACTTTCCCCCTCCTCCCTGCAAACCAAGAACTATGATACTCCCTTCTGGATTCCTACAGGATGTCTGAGGTAATGTGTAGGTTGTCATTTTTCAGATGAGTCATGGCAGTTTTAGAGGAGGGGATTTATTTAAATCATTCAACTTAAAGCACACTCAAAACAAAAAAAGTCAGTCCTCTTATCTTTGCAATACTTACTGTCTGAGGATTCATTTTGCCAGTCATGAGAGCTAATAGATCAGTGTCAGCCATTGTGATTGTACAATCTGCCTTCTTATCTGCAAGACACAATTGACAATCAAGATTTGAGCTGAGATCAAGAAGTAACAGAGGCTGAAACTCCATGAAGAATCTGTTCTTACTACAGTAGTACCTGAAAGACCTGTTAATATTAAAGTAGCACCTGAAAGACACGAAAATAAGAGTAATTATAAAAACATCAGCAAGAGATGACCCAAGAGCCAACCCATCTGTGCCACCTCATAGCACAGACCATGCCAACACAGAAGAATGATGGACCTTTCTGAAAGGTAATAAGCAAACTTATTCCTTGAAAAGAATAACCTACCAATAATCAGACAATGTTAATTAACAATCATATTAAGTTTTATCAAGCTTACATTTGCTAGTATTAAAATGAGCTCAGAATAAATGTCTTTTTCCCCTGTGACACTCTCAGAAGATAATCACTGAAATTTCAGGCATTTCCTGCCCTCTCCTACAATGAGAACAACATGTGCATTCTAAAAACACTTGTTAGAATTAATACAATGCCATAAGTTTTTAGGATCTTCTTACCAGAAATATGCTGAAATATTTTAATAAGCTCCAAAAGAAATATTGATGTATATACCAAAGGGCTAAAAACTGCACACTTCTTTTCCTACACTCATTATTAAACTGAAATCTTTGCTAAGATGTTATCCATACAACAGACAACAGTGCTTTTCTCTTTGTAATAACTTAGATCAATTAATTCCACATCACATTCCTTGTCAAGCTTTCAATTAAAAGCAGCAGGTTCATGGATACACAAGATTCTAAGGACAGACTTCTGTCTTTGGCTTTTTATTTCCATTCCTAGGATGAATGACTTCAGATAAGAGACAAGCTATTTTCATGGCAAGGGTGCTTGTGATACTTTTACGGAGTTCCCCAGCACCAGCCAGTCCATGCCTTTCTTAAAATGGAACTTGGAGTTCACATCAGCTGGTCCAGTACTGAAATCAGTCACATTTTATTGCTTAACTAGCTGTAGAGGAAAAGTAACTTGACAAGACAGACCAGCCTACCACCTACCAGTGTCTCAAAGCAACTCAACAGCCAGCTACTAATATATTTCTGGCCCAAATCTAAGAGTTGAGAACAATAAAGTCAAGCCTCAGGGGTTTTGTTAAGTTCCAACTCCTGTGAAAGTCAGGTGACAGACCTGTCTAGAGCCTCCAAGAAAAAATGCAATTAGCTAGACAGAAGTCAGTTGAAGATGTTTCATTCTGGGTCCAAAATGGATTAAAAGTGTCAGTAATAAGAAAAGTTTAAAATGAAGATAGCTCAGCACCATTTCTGTTCAAGGTCTCCATATCTTAAATAGAATATGATTTTAAAATTTATTACTTTCATGCATTTTCTGCAATGACATAAAATAGCACTGACCTGAATTAACTGCCACAGAGCCTTTTCCATTTTTCACATCTACTATCCAAGTTGCTTCTTTCCCTCCAGGACCATCTCTTATTTTGAAGGCAAAGACTCCACCAATTTTCTTGACATACTGCTCTCCTTCCTGTAATGACCATAGAATGTGAAAATTATTCATTTGCCTCAAAATAATTTTTAAATATTTTGAATTAAACAGAAAATAATTTTAAAGCCTTTACCCTTTCTAGAAATACCTAATTCCTTCTGTTTGGCTTCATTTAAACAAGAAAAAAACCAAACCACAAACAAGCAAATAAAAACAACAAAAAAACCCAAACATATCACAAATACAAACTAAGATTATTAAAATCTATCAACTAAAAAGACTGGCCACTGCCCTTGCAGCCATGTCTTGATATGTCTGACAAAATGTAACTTCTAATGACTCTCATGAAGCAACAAACAACAGAAACTCAAAAAGCTTCTCATGTTACTGAGCTCCTCACGTACAATTTCAACTTGCCTTTATTGAAACACCCTTGTGAAGGTAGGAACTGTCTGGAACATTAATTTTAAATCATGATACAGCACAGAGAAGTTTCTGACCCAGCAGATTCAAAGCAGTTGCATTTGTTACCTGAAATACAGGGAATTCCACCTCAACATGAGGAACAACTTCCTCACTGTGAGGGTGCCAGAGCCTGGCACAGGCTGACCAGAGAGGCTGTGGAGTCTCCTGCTCTTCCCTGACCCACCTGGATCTGTTCCTGTGTGGGCTGCCCTGGGTGCCCCTGCTCTGGCAGGGGGTTGGACTGGATCTCCAGAGGTCCCTTCCAACCCCTACCACTCAATGATTCAATGAGCAGTACTGAGGGAGTGACTGATGCCACAATATTCCTGTCAGGTTTCACAAATATTCCTTCATAAATTAGAATTCCAGTATAGGTAAAGTAAACAAATACCTCTTGGAGCTTCTTCTCAATCTCTTTGAAGACCAAGTGTGACTTAAATCCATCGACAGCTGCACTGAGAGGCACAGCTGCAATGCGGTCAGTGCTGCAAGGAGAAACCCAGTTGTTCACACACCTTGAATCACATTTCAGCATTTTAATTGATCATGAACAGGCCCAACACCAGCAAGAACAGCCACACCGAAACACTGCTGCAGTACAGAGCAACTATATGGTGTCAAAGTGAAGCTTACTCTGATGGGCCTGACAGCTTCAATTACATTTACTTCAAGTATCAAGATGGTTTTGCATGTATGGAAAGGACAATAATTCTATAATGAAAGTAAATCATTAATCCTCTTAAGATAAATCAGCAAACATTACTGCCACATCTCATGTGAAGAGAACAGCACTTACACCTTCTTAGAGAAATACCTTTTTTTCCTTCCCCTTGGCTAACAAATCCCCTTTTCCCTTGCAATGCTGATGAGTGTCCCAAGCTCTGTCAGAGATACTAAGCATTATTCCAGGATCCCTGGAGCAGTCACCCTTCAGAGCCTGGCAGCAGCATGAAAACTAATTCTTCCTTTCTGTAGGAGGCACCCAGAGCTGAAGTAAGCAGAGAGATGTCCACAGCAATGCCAATTCAAGCAGCAGGAAAAACAAGTTTAAAATTACTAGTGTCTGTTGGCAGCAGAGTCCAAAACCATGGTCAGGTTTGACACCATGAAACTGACAGAGCTGCTTCAGAGCTGTTGCTAAAACTTGTGTGGTACTGACTACCCTGTAGCTGTTTGATAAAGTACCAATAGTAGAGACTGTCTCATCTGAAGAGGACACAAATTCTGTTAATAATCCAAGGCTGCACTAAGAAGATGTGAAATTGTAAGGTGTAAGAAGACAAAACAAACAAAAGCAGCAGAACTCTTTCAGACCAACCCACAATGGATCAAGTCCTGCTGTCATTTATCTTGATGTAGATTCTTGGCAGCTGCTGCTAAAGCCTCTCATTACAGGCTAGACCTAAATCCAGTGATTAAGTCTGTAATGCTGTAGATAAATGGCATGAAGTATCTTCATAACCATGAAATGGCAGCACCTTTCCCTTCATTGCACAGCACACATCTCTCAGCTATAGAAGCAGCTCTGAACAGCTCAGCAGTGCAGTCTGGCACACAGTGGGGCAACTCCTTGGTAAGATCTCCCACACAAAAATCCTTTAGGAGAGCTACAGGTTTTTAAGCTTCTCTAAAGTAAAATGAAACTACTACTGCTGAGAACCCTTTGACTTGTTCTCAGTACTATCGATGGTGAAATGAGCTCCAGTAAATTGGAATTTCTTCAGGAGAGATGTATCTGTACGTGCAAAGCTCCACCTGACAGGAAGGCACTGCCTGGAGCAGCACCTCAAGGTTAACAGATATTAACAGTACACAAGGAGCAACAGATTCACTACTCCATGAAACTACAGTATTTGTTACAGACAAAGCCCAAAGCAGTGACTTTCTCTAGAATCCCTTCTGATTTACAACTGTGTCTGCCAGGTCTGGGGAACACACTGAAGAGCATCCATCAGCAGACAGGGATTTTCTGTATCACACCTATTTTCTCAGATGGTCCAACTTCTTACAGATTACAGAAGTGATGAGTTATCACTTCTGACACTGACACAAAGTCTCTGTAGTCCTTCAAACTTCAATTCCTTTCCACAGATCATATGGTCACTTCCCAGGCATTGCACAGGTCTAGCTAAACAGGCATTAGAAACACAAGTTGGAGGAGAATGTAAAGAATTGGCCTTGAGCCTTAAATCCAAAACCATAATACCCACAAAGAGCAGCTCAAGCTTTCTAAGCCAAGTTGAAAGTGAAAACACAAAGTAAAACTGCATTTAAAAACATCTCTCCTAAAATTTGTAAATATATGATCATTCAATGTCTCTTCTCACAATTCCTGTCCATCCCAGGTTGCTACAGAACTATAGCAGAGTGCAAGACACCCTGATCACCATGTTCTCATCTCACTCTGAGCTATGCTAGGACTGGACAAGATACTTCAATTCTATCCAGCACTCAGAATACCATGTAACATACAGTTGACAACCATTCTTTATGAAGCCAAACTAGTAAAAATATTAGCAGTGTGGGCAGACTGTATCCTCATTCCCAAGGACATCTTGCTTTTGGCAAGTCCCTAGTTTCAATTAACTCATTTTCATGTGGCCTGTTTTGTTCTTGGAAATGCCTGGCCATTTTTTTCTTGGCTTTTTTGCCTCTAAAACATTTAGACTTTTCCTTACAGGAAATCATGAGGTGTATTTTTATGGACCAGTCTGCTCTCTTCAATAACTTATTCCTGATAAAGGAGTAAGTTTAAAGCCTGAGAGATCTGGGGCTTTTAGCCTGGAAAAGAGAAGGCTGAAAGGGGATCTTACTCATGTTTACAAATATCTGAAGGGTGGGTGTCAAGGAGAAGGGGCCAGTCCCTTTTCAGTGGTGCCTTGTGATAGGACAAGAGGTGATGGTCACAAACTGAACACAGGAAGTTTCCACCTCAACATGAAGAATAACTTCTTTACTTTGACAATGACAGAGCCTGGCACAGACAGCCCAGGGAGGCTGTGGAGTCTCCTTCTCCGGAAACTTCCAAAACCTGCCTGGATCTGTCCCTGTGTGGCCTGCCCTGGGTGACCCTGCTCTGGCAGAGGGTTGGACTGGATCTCCAGAGGTCTCTTCCAACCCATTCTATGATAACACATATGTGCTGTGAGTGACAAGACACAGTGTAAGTTACAATGTCTGTATACACCTGCAGTGCTGCAGGTACAAAACAATCCGGCTGCAGAGGAAGGTTTAGTTTCCAGTGCAATTTCTTCCTCGCACAGAAGGAAGCCATTCTAAAACGAGTAAGATTAGAAACACAGTCACGTGAGCACAGTCAGCCCTGAGTGAGCTGTTTCCACCACCTGGCAACCGCCGGGGAACGTTTCCGATGCCGGTGCAGGCCAGACCATTAACGAACGCTGACCACGCACCGCCACTCAGCACCGCACTTTCTCGCTCTGCAGAGCCGCGGTCCTTAAGGCGACAGCTCCGGGAGCTCCTCCGGCACAGGCGGGGCCCGCTCCTCACGGAGACACGCTCGGCGGCCCCACTGCCGCTTCTCTCAGGGCGACCCGCGGCGGCGGAAGCCCGGGCCGGACTCGGCGGGCATTGCGGCCGGTGTCCCGCTCCGTCCCCCCTCACCTGGCCGCTCCGGGGAAGCCCATTCCGTACAGCGTCACCACCACGGCCCCGCCGACGCCCAGGTTGTGCTGCAGCGCGACCTTTGCCCCGGGGACCTGCCGCCTGCCGGCCAGGCCGCGCAGCTGCCAGCAGAGCTCCGCGCACTGCGCCAGGCCTGAAAAATCGAGCACAGAGCGCGGCTGGTTAAAGGAGGGACGCTCAAGTGCGCGGTACCGGGCGGGAGCTGCCGGCCGGCCCCGCCGCACGCACCCTGCCCTCCCCTCCCCCGGGGATTTCACACAACCTCTCCCTGTCACACCCCCACACTCATCCACCTGCCGGGTTTGGGGTTTTTCCCCAAGTTTCCTTATTTTCCCCCCCTCCACTAAGTGCAGGTGATCTGTTGAACAGCTGTTTAGTTCAAGGTTTGATGTTGTACAAGAGTTTCCCCTTCTCCAGTTTTCTGACAACTTCTCATTTCTAAACAAGGAGGGTGAAATCTCCTCACAAATCCACACTCTATTACAAGCCATCTCGTTTGGAAGCAAGTGTAGCAGGTCAAAGAAAACAAAATAAACCAGGAAAACCTACATTGCTGGGAAACAGTGACTGACTGAGCTTCTGTTATAAACATCAAATATTTTGAGATCCAAGGCTTAACAATCACCTTTAACTACAGCTAACAAGGGCATGGGCTATCCAGATGCAGTAGAAAGCTCAACAAATGGCATTTTTAAAGGATTACAGCATATGAAAACAGCCAATTCAGACCACACTGAGCAGAAGCTGTACTACTGAGCAATTCTTTAGAAAAAAGTTAAACTGTTTTGCAAGTTGCCTTAATACAAAAAAACCTAAACAAACAAAACATCAAATTAATTAAGTATTAGTGTGGCAATTCACACTCCAAGTCTTTGGTTTGAGCAAGCTCACACAAACAGCCAGCCCCACGTTTGTTGGGAATAAGAATCCACTCCAGAGCTTTCTCCTAGTCTTGTGAAACCCTCACATTTCATGCAGACAAACATAAGTGGGAGGCACCTGCCTGCTCAAGAGCTGGATCTGGTATCTAACTGGTAGGACTGGTGAGTTTTTCCATACCTGTAGCACCAAGTGGATGTCCCTTGGAAATCAAGCCACCACTAGGATTAATCACCCATTTTCCTCCATATGTATTGTCTCCTTTGTCAATCAGGTCACATGCTTTTCCTATAAAAAAGTATAGGAGAAAATAAATGTTCATTTTTTTGGTTTTCGAATTATGTGTCAATGCTACTGTCACATCAGTCAAATCCTAGGAAATACAACACCACAGATTTTGCAAACTATGCTCCTGAGTCTTGCTGACACCACTGGAGAAAGTGTCATGTGGAGAAGTACAAGGGGTAGGCTGTGAGACAAAAGGCTTCCTAAATTGGCTGTTGAACTGCTTTGTTGATGTACACTATTAATGACATAATCAAGATCATTATTTTACTAGTGAAACTACAGAGATAACTGGTTTTTGTGAGAGGTTAGGTGCAGGACATGGAGATCCTGGTGAACACCAAGCTGAACATGAGCCCTGGCCACAAAGGCTAACAGTGCCCTGGGCTGCTCTGATACCTTAGGTAGTAACTAAAACCCCTCACTTGACTCAGATTTACAATTTCATGGCTTTCCAGACCACCAGCTCCCAGCCCTTCAGCAGGCAGCTCTCCCCTACTCCTTCCATGTTGTTATCACTCAACTCTGCCACATTTCCTGCATTTATTTACAACTTCTGACACTAAATGCCAATACCAACTTAGTCCTCACAGCTACATCCACAGTGTGGTTTTTGCCACTTCACTAATCTGTCTAATGAGTCTACCATTCCAAGATAAATTTCACCCACTCTTAAGGTCAGATCTCCTGAAAGGTGGGGAGAAGTGTCCTATTAAATTACCAAGAATTACTGATCAAATAGTACCATCAGGGTTCTTCTGTATCTTCAATTAAAGGAATGAAGCTAAAAAGCTTAATGTACCTATTCACATTTCATCAAACATTTACCATTTTTACTGCAGATAAAAGCACATTAAAAAAAAAAAGAAATTAAATTAAAAAGCAATCCAAGGCAAGTATTTGAAGATCTACAAACACCTAAAAAGTCTTCCTGAAGATCAGTCTGTTTCAGTGAGAAAACTTAATACAATGCACCATCTAGTGCCAGAGTAGGATATTTTCTCAAAATTAATTAGGAGCAAATTCAGGAAACATTTTCTCAAATGATTATTTATGCAAAGCAAGAATATATTGAGGAAGAATATATACTGAATTAGCAGTTCAATGCATTATTTACTTCTATGCCAAATAAATAAATTTTATGTTTTGACTTCCATACATAGAACTCAACTCCACTAGTATTTAACCTGTTGGAAATCCACTCAATTCAATGCAATCAATCCAATCTGGACAGATTGTGCATTGTTCTAGAGTTGATTTCAGAGGCAAGTTCACAACTTGCCATCAACTCTGTATTTTCAAAGGCAAAGAAGTTTCAAGATTTAAAAAAAAAAACCAAAACAAAAAAAACCACAACAAACCTTAACTGTCAAAGATAAGTAAGGCCCGCTACAGGCAATTCTTGTCCAATTTTTATCTTAAAAAGAAATTAAAAATGGAAGGAAATCTTAGGTAGGTAAGTAAATAGCCCTGAAAAAGGGGCATAAGACTGAAAAAGACCTTCAATTCCTTACTCTGCTTGTTTAAAAGCCATACCTGAACAAGCTAACCCTGTGATTTCACACAGATGTCCTACACTTTAATTTACCTTGTGTATTTCTTCAGAAATCACAGTAACACACTCATTTGTTAATTGTAGAGCTTGGATATTTTCCTTATGTTACTGCAGTGGTTAATTTGCTTTTTAACCCTCTTACGAGATTAGCTAAGAAGACTTTCAAATATACAAGATCTGCCCAGTAGAAAACTCAAAGTTCTAGCTGTATGAACAGATAAGTATATTTTTTTATCATTTCCACTTTAATAAAAGATCAATGATCTCCATTGATGCTATTACCTTCTGGACAGAGTCCCAGAGCTTCATAGGTAATGAGCTCATTCACTGAGAAACAGTCATGAAGTTCAATCACATCAACATCTTTTGGTTTTAGGCCTGCTTTTTCAAAACATTTTTCTGCAGCTCTTCTTGTCATATCATAGCCAACCTGGAACAAGAAGTTGCATGTCACAATATCACTCAAGAAACACAGGCAGCTATTTCATTTCTACTCTAACATGCTGCTGTAGATCCTGTAAAGTGAAAATAACCCATAGGAGGTGGCATTCTTTCAGTGCACCACATAACACAGAGCTTATTATTCATACAGTATGAAGTGTGTAGAAAAGGAATACATTCCAAGCGTCACTGTTGGCATCTGGAAACTTTTCTGGGGAATATCCTCTATCTTCTCAACTTTGCTCATAGACTAAATTGCTCCTCTGTGTGACTTGTACCAACAGTCTCAGAGCAAATCCTGACACTGTTGTGCTACCTTTTCTGTGCTGAACTTGTACTTGAACCCAAACAAAACACAACCACAGTAGATATTAACTTTTAATTGCAACCAATTATTCCAGTAAATTTGCAGTCAAATTTTCCAGTTCAGGTCTTTCCCTTCTTTATACTTAATCAAGTAATTTTAACTTATAACTAAACTGAAGCTGAGATAACCTGCTGGGTATTACAGAGAAATAAGCAAAACTATTTTGTTTCATTATTCTTATAAACAAGAAAAAATAAATTAATGTTTTTCTTGCTATCAAATTGTTTTCAAAATATCTTTTTAAACAAGTTGTTAAAAACTAGGTGTCTGACAGCCCGTTTATAAATTTCTTATTGTTATTCCACAACCAAAGTCTTTGCTTATTTCACCTGCCCAAATGGAATTACTCTTACATCAATCATAAAGTGTAATTTGTTTGCTTACTGACATGGAAAGTAGTATCATTAGGACTTGCAGGTATCAAAATAAAAACCCCTGAGGAGCATTAGGAAATACAAAATTGAAAACCTACTATTTTCATACAGCTGTTGTCTTCAAATGTGCTGGGATAGTCAGTAGTCATCACCTGGGCTAAAATTTCCACAGCTTTTGCCTGCAGCTTGTGCTTTTTCACAAACTCCTCATTAGCCAGAATTGCAGCTGCAGCACCATTTGATGTTGGACTGATTTAAAGAAAAATAACAAGTCATCATTCTAAATCAGTAATGTCAATCTTCCACAGAATTACCTTGTAATACAAACCAAAGAAAACCCAAGGATGACAAAGATAGAAACACTTTCTTTGACTGAAGCCACTGAAACTATAAATTCCATCAGTATTTGTTGGACACTTCCAGTAACATTTACAACAGTTGAAAAGCATGACAGCAAACCAGAAGTGTATCAATAAGGCTTTTCAATTTACAACAACAAAAACAACCCCATCTTCTACTTGGCTATAAACATTAACAACAAGCCTCTCAGGTGTGTATAGGAAAGACTGAGAAGAATTAACACTTAAAAGCAACAGATGCACATTGGTAAAAGGGCACAGGAGCCCCAAAGTGCAAGACATAACTCAGCTCACTGGATTATGAACAAACACCTGGATAGGGCTGGGTCATGTCTGCCTCAGATTTGTTTTATGTAGAAGACATTTCACTTAACATAGTCTGTACATTTAAAATTAGGTGCAAACAGACTTTTCTCTAAACAGATGTCCTATCATATTTGCCTTGATCTCAAGATTTATTTCACAATACTAAGTCCTCTCCTTACCAACACTGTAGGACAGTCAAGAAATCAAAGATTTTGCGAGACTGCAGAACTTCATCCAAGGAGTATTCCTTCTGGAACTGGGAATACCTAGGAAAAACATACACATAGCATCTTAGTTTTAGCACAGCCCTTACCAATTGGCATATGAATATCACATTATTAGGCATCTATAAAGCTATTTTACAAAGTAAAAGGTACTGGATATAGAATTTATGCTGAGTATGATTCTCATTCCATAATAAAGAATATTTTCTTCTGAGTATTTCTGAAAATAAAAGTTTTGCATGAACTTTTTAGCAGCAACATGTGTTCAGTACAGAGTCAGAGTACATCACTCACGGGTTGTTGGTTGAGTGGCTATGATTCTTCCATGCAATTTTTGCAAAGTATTCTGGATTTGTCCCTGGGAGGGGAGAGAAAGCCGAGTTGAAATCTATTGTTTACCCAGCCAGTGCTACATACCATTCTAAATATTAAGTCATAAGAATTTGACCTTTACAAGCATTTTACAAGAGGTTCATTGTTATCAAGGCTTATCTTGGGCCTCAACCTAGGTCTAAAAATTAGATAAAGACTATTAAACATGGTTGAGTTTTAGCTAAAAGAACATCTGACTTGGATATTTAACACTTACTAACACAAAAACACAGAAAATAAGTGCATTTCATTGAAGGTTTTATTATGTTGTTAAAATCTGAATGCTCATTTTCTTACCAGTGCAAAACAGCTGCAGTGAAATATTGGAATCTAAAATTTTTCCATATACTAGTCTAAAACTAAGTGCAAATAAAAGATACTCAATAGGCCAGCCTGCTACCATGGAGCCAATCCTTTGTCTGGTTTGGGGTAAGAAATGGCAGTGGCAGCAGTCTAGTACTGTAGACTGAATTAATACCCCAAAGCTGTTGCTGAACAATTCAGTCACAAGCCTAAACACACAGGGAAAATGCAGGGAGTTGTGAAACCTCATCACCAAACCTTGAAAAAACACAACCACACCATTGCTGTGATTCCAGACACTATCACAGCCTTCATTTTGTCTCCTGAAGGTTTTGTTCCCTTACACACCACCAACTTTCCTGTAGATAACTCTCTCTGCAAGTGCATTCCAATCCGGGTCAGCTGCTGCAGTTGCACTTGGGTAAAAAAACAGGACACTGAACACTCATTTTTTGAAACTAAGTCCTAGTAAGTTTGTTGGGGGTTTTTTTTAAATCACTTCAATAAAAGAGGACAATGAAAAAATGTATTTTAACATACCATATTTCTCCATATGTTCTTTGCCAGCATTTGCAAACATCTGAGGTGCTACGGGAGCATTTGCTAAACCGTATTTATTTATCATAATTTCCAAGTGTTTGTCAATTGGATTCGTTCTGTCTCTAAACTAAAACAAAGAGAAATGCTTATAAAGCAAGTCATCATTTCCTTTTATTTACAACATTCCCACAAAAGTGCCATGGGTTTTAAGCAAAATACAGGTTTCCCTGATATTTTAACAATTGTACTCAACAGTATGTTGCCCTTCAGTGATATAATGTGAAGGACTCATCACTTCCCAACTACAAGAAACATTAAAGAAGCAGAAAATGCTACATAAATACATAGAAATACTACATACAATTAATTCTAAAACTTTCCATGCAAAATAAGTGTATCATAGATGTGACCAGAATTATAACACTCATTAAAAGTTTCCATGGATTAAAATAACTGTTTATTTTGTAATTATCTACAGCAACATCTTAAGAGGATTGGTATTTATGAAACATGCCCCAGAGAATGAGGAGGTGTATTTAACCTGTGAATACAGTGAAAGGTTTGAAGTGTTGCAGACACTTACACCTGAAGCAAGAGATCCTTTTGCCATCCTCTCAAAGCCAAGTGCGAGAACACAATCTGCCAAACCTTAAAACAAAACGTGTGGCTATTTAAAACACTATGCAACTATAAATGACAGTAGGTACTAACAGCTATTAAATGACAAGCAATATACATAAACACCTTCCAGCTGCTCTTTCTGTCTCCTTTATTTTTTTAAATAGTCCAATAGAGGTGGGAATGGTTCAGATACAAACATCCTAGTACTGAAGAATGAGAGATCACTACAGGTCTGGCTCATTTTCAAACTGCCTGACAGCAATTATCTTAGATGACCAAGCACTTGCATCTCTGCCACAAATACTACAATAATCAAACAGAATGGAACTATAGTTTCATTACACAAATGATGCTTTCTATCACTTAAATGCTGACAAGGTCCACAGAAGGACTGCAGAAACAGAAGGAAACACTCATCTGTCAGTTCAAGTCTGTCACAAGGCACTGCTCTCTTCCTCTCTCTGTCAAGAATGTCTTGGTCAAACACTTCTGTTAACTTCAAGTTAAAAAAAAGCTAAGGTTTTTAGCAGAGTTTTCTCTTCTTTTCATGCTGCAGAGTCTAGTGTGTTGCAGTACTATAATGTTACTTGTTCTGTACCACTCCAAGCAGTTTTTCAGAAAAAAAAACCAACTTAACTGGCTTCTGCTTCCTAGGTTCATAGAGCTTATGACACAGGAGAGGATATTTATATCCATACACACACACCATCTTGCTGCATAACAAGCACAGTCCCTCAGGTGCACACAAAGTGCTCTAGCTCATAGTCATGGTCATATTGTTTTAAGTGCTTGGTCTTGTATTTGCATATAGAACTGACCAACATTTTCAGATGAAGGAGCAGCAAACAATTTTGCCTGTGAGGATAGAATACTTACAACTGAGTACTCACACATACACTAGTCCTGTTCCTCATTCAAGTTATATTTATAGAAATAGAGAATTTGGATTAACTCAGCCCCAGAGCAAAAGAACTCACCTCCTTCCACCAGCTGCCTGGCCATGAACAAAGCTGTTGATCCAGTAGCACAGTTGTTGTTCACATTAACAATGGGGATACCAGTTAAACCCATGCCATGATAAATAGCCCGCTGTCCACAGGTTGAGTCGCCTTGGTACAGAGACACAACATTAAAACAAGGGATGTCCTTGGTCCTCACTAGCAAAAAGAGCCCCCCATGCATGTGCAGTACTACCACAAACTGTGAACTTGAACTTTTCAACTGTCATCTTGAGTAGGTCTCAAGTATCCACAGTACAAGAACCTTAGAAACAAGATTAAAATAATCAATTTTTTAAAGATTAGTTGATCCTGCTTCTGTAGTAATAGGTCATGAATCAGGGGAAGGGATGGATGGAAACATCTTGGGCGTGTGGCCTGGAAGCTGCTCTAGGTATCACAGCTGACTGACCCTACTTCAGTTATGGTAATAGAGAGACAGGAAGACTCTCTTTGGAATAGAAATAAAATTCCCCATAGTTGACATCTGATTTTAACTGCTTTGAGAAACACACCAGGCATCTGTGAAATGGAGTGACAGGAAAAGGTTCAAAGCAGTCATTGAACATCATCTCCCCTAACTACAATGAGCAGTGACTGCAAGTTAAAAGCTTCTGCTGAGGGGAGTCCACTAGAAATCTGTTTGAGGGTTGGTTTCAGTTGGTACAGTTATTTTTCTTCACAGTATCTGAGCTGGGGCTGTAATTTGGCTGTGTGCTGAGAACAGTGTTGATGACACAGATGTTTTTGTTACTGATGAACAGGGTTACAGAGTTGAGGCCTTTTCTGCTTCTCACCCCACGAGCAAATAGGCTGGAGCTAGACAAGCAGCTGGAAGGGACACAAAAAGGACTTAAGTGACATCCCATACCACACGGTGTCATGCTCAACACAGAAAGCTGGGGGAAGAAGAATGAAGTGGGGGGTAGCTTTGGAGGGACAGTGTTTGTAGTGTTTGAGTTCCCAAGTAACCATGAACAGCTTTCCTGGAGATGGCTGAACACCTGCCTGCAGATAGGGAGTGTGAATTCATTCCTTGCTTTGTGTGCATGGCTTGTGCTTTACCTACTCAACTGTCTTTACCTCAACCCATGGGTTCCTCACTCTTACTTTTCCCACACTCTCTCTCATCCTACCAGGGGAGGGATTGAGCTGCTGTGTGGGGTTTAGCTGCCAGCTGGGGTTAAACCCCAGCAAGGTTCCTGATGGTCATAAAGGCACCCTGGGGCATGGGAAGAACCCAGTTTGGTCTACATCAGCTGTGCAGCATTATGCTGGAGCCATACCCTCAATAATGCTGTCCTTAGGATTAAACAGTTATGAACAGAGCAGATCTCATCTACTACTGAGAATTGATCCAAGCAAGTATCCTTTGGGCTGGAAGTGCAAGGACACCAAACATGGTTGATCCCCATAATACCCCTAGAAAGGGTTTCAACTCCAGAGCAATGATAAACTAGTATATCCACTCTGGTGTGCATACAGCAATACAAAAAAACAAATGAATTTTCAAGTCTATTGCCATAAACATTGTAATGAGTAAGTTTTGCACCACATGAATAAATATACCACCTGATCTTGCTGGAAGAGCTACTTCTATAAAACATTTGTGAGACAATTTTGTGGAAGTCTTTCCATACTCATGACTAGCACTGTAAGCTCCAGCAATAAAGGGACATAGATCCATTATCACTAAAAAGAATATTTTTTAAAGCTGGAGACAGTTCTACAAACTGACACAATTAAATATTATAACCTGAAATTGATGGGGTCCCCCATAGTTTATCCACCCAGGTGTCTGCAAATGTTACAGATGTCATATCCCAGTCAAATGACTTTACTTACCATAAACATACCCCACACAGGCCTGCTTCACTGCTGAGTAAGGGATCCCAGCATCAGCTAAAGCCTTCTGGCCTAAAAGGAGTTTAAAAGTTAGGAAAAAGCTTAAAAAGTTGAAGGAGAAGAAAAAAAACCAGTTCTCACAACCATGACAAGGAAACCTGGAGAAGTAAGTATGATTCCTACATTCACAAACAAGAAAGGCTATAAAAATTCCTTATTATATGAATGGTTTAGTCTCACATCTTAATTCTCATAAGGACAATTTTGCAGTATTTTGCTCTCTGAACAAGCTCCTTTATCAGAAAATGTCTTGCAAACAATTTTGTGTTTGTTCCAGTGAAAGGTATGTTTCAATAATACAGGCAGGTATGTATTATTTAAGTGCCCAATTTATTTAATTTTTATATTTAATTATTTAAGTGCCCAATTCAATTTGAAGCTACCCTTCTGACTTCCATGCTGGAAGGCAGTGAGTTGAGCAGCTCAGTTACGGATTTTATGAAAGTGGGGTTTTTGCTAGTTTTATATTTGATTTCTCTATGTATCTATTCACAGAATCACAGAATCACAGAAATTAGGGGCTGGAAGGGACCTAGAAGATCATCTAGTCCAACCCCCCTGCCT